>JAQIXG010000361.1:0-34759 GCA_034700105.1 Oconnorella tubifera
TTAAATGTATATTTATTTGAACTATTGGCTAACTAGGTTTTAGGCTTTCTTCTGCTTATTAACCTTTGTACACATAGCTTCTAACACAATGCTTTTTATATAATTTTTTTCTGGATCTTTTACTCTAATTTTTATTTGATTGCGTGTTATTTTCTAGTTATTGATATTAAAATTTATTGTGAATCTAGGCTTCCAAAAATTAAAATGCGTTTAAATGTCTTCAAACATCATGGAATAACTTTATGACTTAATTACAAATTAAAAGAAATCTGAATTTTATCGCAGAGTAAACTGAGTTAGCTAGCATTGTAACTTAATGTGATTTCGGTAATGCATTTAGAAGTGTCCTTGAGGACTGTTGACAAGTATTTTTTACTTTATTTGTAGTAAGTTTTAATCTTTCACGGTAATTCGGAAATTGTTGCTCACACGCATTATAAACAGCAATTAACCCACTTGCATATGATTTTCAAGTTTGCTGACCGTTTTGAGTCTCTTCCGTTATTGACTAGTAGTCGTCAATGGGACGATTCCAGGATAAAGCTGTTATTCAACATTAAAAAAACTGTAGTATTATCGATTGTACGTTTTTATTAGAGGTTGTGGATTAGACATCGTCTTTAAACTTCAAGGTATAATGCGTGCTGTGAGATAACAGTAAAGAATGACAATGTTAATTAATACCTATGATAAATTTATAATTACATTGAGTACATTCCATAAGCATTTTAATTTTTTGTATATTATCAACTCAATATTAATACAAAAAAAGTGTTTGAATAAGATGAGCTAAGACTTTGTGTGAATTGTTGTATATTTTAATCTTAGCTTAATATAACACAAAGTTCTTAGGCCAAATTACAATTTTAAGATTGGCATAGTTTGTAATAAAATAATATCTGTATTCCAGAGAAGAATATAGATCTGCTCCATTTAAAGTTCAGCACATAACAGTCCTTACCTTAAAATGCTGCACAAATGGGATGGAATTACTTGATTGGGCCTACTTAATATAGACGTGTTTTAAAAACAACGTTAAATCTTTTGTTAAGTAACTTCGTAGACAACATCCGATCAGTCTGGTCTAATTCAAACTATGTTATTTCCGATTAGATTCATCTAGTAATTTTAAATTTTGGAATTTTAGATGGGCTATTTAATTTAAACTGACGATGCCATAATGTACCTGAAAGAAACTTAGTGTGCGTACAAAAGAGATACAAGAAGCTGCCCACTTGATTCACAAAAACATTTTGCTCTTATTGATATATGAGATTTATTCTTATTTAAATTGATACTTTTACTGTCTTCACTTTATCTAATGCACTAGTATTATTGCATACATAAAGTGACATTTTTCAAGAAATACTTGATTAAATTATAACTTTTTCAATCAGTGTCTTCAGATTTACTTCTTATATCTTGGTGTAAGTAAGGAAATGTTTTGACAAATTTATTGATTTTCCAATAATGCATTACAGGTCGTCGAATTAATTTTGTTCAAGGAAGCGCAGAGAATTTAAAATGTTGCGATTTTCATGCAATAGCAATTTGTTTTAAATTTAGATTTTATTCTATTCCTATGAAGTCGCTATTTGAGGATAATGATTATTGTCAACATCATAAAATATATTAGTTATCACTAACGAGAAATGAAACTTCAAAACTTTTGTCCCAATCATAATATTTTATAAATAATTTTTACTTAGTACGTTGCACGAGAATAGAAATTAGGTTCGTTTGTCCTTTTCAATCCACTGAAAACTGTACCTTTTTGCGCCGATACTAGTCACCATGTAATGTACGGAAGTACTCTTCTGTGATTGTGAGAAAAAATGCTTTGTCACACAAATATCAACAAGAATTTCTAAATATAAATGTCTGCGGCATTGAAGTTACTGTTCATTTTAGACAACAGACTTTATACTGAACGGCTCCTTGTTTTACACCACAAGGTAAATCGCGATTTAGATTTTTTCTTTTAAAAAGCTCTAATTTATCCATTAATATCATGCAACAAAAGTTAAAGAATTTTCCACTTTTAATAGAAATAGATGTTTATGCTTTTCATCAATGATTTTAATGATTAGTTATAAAAATGTCATGTTCAATGTACATGCTTGTAATTTTTTTTTCCTGATGTATGCCCTAAGTAAATAAAATTACCTGAAAATTAAAATGAACAAAAAATTCAATTATAATTTAGCATCAGCAGAATTGACATAGGCCTACGACTAAAATTAAATTTCAAAATTGTGACTGTAACTGAAATTATTCCTATCGATTCAGTTTTTATACTTGTAACGTTTTCGTTGTTTAAAGAAATTGATTTGTTAACAGTCCAAAAGCTATTATTTCACTGTAATTATTACTAAATAATTGATTTATTCTAATTAAATCTAAAAAATGTTTTTCTTAATAGTTTCATGAGACTATAGTCTCAAGTTTAATTTGTTCAGATCACTTTATCTGTGAACCTCGTATATTTCTAATCAAAAAATAGAATTATAAATCTACAGATAAAAGTCCTAACTACTGAATCTACAGATCCCATATCTGATACTAATTGTATTGAAATTACATTGCAGTTTCGCCCACATCATGGCATCTCCCATTAATCTCGAGTTAAAAAAGTTTTGCGAAACGACCTCTGTTCGAGGAATTCCCAGAATATTTAAAGCAAAGTCAAAGTTTGGCTGCGCGGTCTGGTTTACAGCTGTACTGGTCTGTGCCACTCTTCTTATCTGGCAACTTTCCGTCATCTTTATAAGATATTCTAAGTATCCTACCAATACCCAACTTGTGCAGGCTCCAGATTGGCAAAGCCCCACGTTTCCAGACATCACGATGTGCAGTATCTGTCCCTTGATTAACTCGAAAGATCTCAGTGTTACCTATATGCAATATATTAAATCACTTTTCGAGGTTTTTTCTTCCCCAAATGCTTTTTCGAGTCTGATAAATGTCACAGATATTGTGACCTACATTGAAGCCATCATCAATCATCTCGGTACTCCGACTGCCTATTTCAGCAATTTTCCAATATTTGACAGCAGGACAGAGGGGATCAACGATTCTATCATACTGGCTTGCTCCTACTTTGATTGGTACTACGTGCTATATGATGCAAACTGCTTCGTTAAAATTCAAGAGGTATGGAATCCTGACTATCAGAAGTGTTACACACTCAGACTGAACTCAACCGAGGGTGGACAAATTCGAGGATTTTCATCAATCCTCTATATTGATTCCTATGAAGAAAATATAGTTACACCGTTTCAAATAGGATTCATGAACTCTTATGCCAAAGGAGTTAGAGTGCTGTTACATCCAGCAGGTACAAAGCCAAATATGAAACTTGGTATAAATATTAGCCCCGGAATGGAAACTTCAATCAACCTGGGCCAGACCGTAAGAAGCAGGATGGCCGAGCCTTATTCAAATTGCACAACGCGAAAGTACATCGAGAACGATGATCAGAATTCTACTTACGATAAGGCATATTGTTTCGACTCATGCGTACAGAGACAGCTCATACAAAAATGTGGATGCGTTTGGACCGAGTATCAATTCACTAACGTTCAGTTGCGTTCGGTGAACAATACTCTATGTAGCAACGTCAACATATTTCAGTCATCTGCCGGAGAAATGAATGAAGCTGGTCTACTAAGATTAGCATGCGCAATGGCTTTTAAAATTGACCGACAATCTTGTGACGTTGAATGCGAGAATCCTTGCGAGGAGATAATATACAGCACCGGTGTGAGCTCCGCTCCGTGGCCCGATCAATGGTCCCAACTGAGCTTCTATGGAACATTCATCAAAACCAACCATGCACGCTTCGGAAGTAAATTCAGTGTTTACAATAATCTCGGTAAACTGTTGTTATTAACCAACCAATCAGTGGCGCAGATTCTGAAGCAAAATGAGGAACTTATACGTGGTAACTTCCTCCAGCTGAATATTAAGTTTGATAGTTATTCGTTTAGCGAAATCCGCGATATATCATCTTTTCCCTTTGACGCAATGGGGGCAAGTATTGGTGGTACACTGAGTCTCTGGCTTGGTGTGACGATCATGTTTGCATTTGAGGTATTTGAGATGTTGTATTCTATTCTCTCGGCTAGCTTGGAAAGGAAGCAAAGTGCGCACGCTGAGATGACACAAGTGCAGCTGTAGAAAAGAGCTCATTGAGAGATGTTAATACTTAAAAAGAAACGTGATGTGAGTTATGTAACAACACGTATATATTTATAATCGTTCTCGCCCTTGGCAAACATTTTGTAAAGCTGTAAAATGCTAACTAATCATTATAATATTCAATTGTTAGAATGAATACTTTTTAACATGTTCACTGTATACTGATTGTACACTGATATGGACACAGTCTGTTTAAAATTGTCTCGTTTAACTAGAGTATTGACGACATGAAAAAGACTAAACCGGAAAATATAATTTAATAAAGAATAATAAAACATTTTGTGGTAATTGTGAATTTGTCGTTGATGTCTCTAGTTTAGTCCGTTGCAGTGCTGTCTGATCGCTTTTGTATTCGTTTATTCATATATTTTTTATTGATGTTGTAGAATGCTGCATAATATTCAGAATAACACTGTATTTTATCATAGATTTGTTCTTTTTGATATAAATTAGTTAAATTCCATTTCACTTCCTTTATACTGCAGCATTAATTACTAATTTGGTCGTACATTAATAATCGTGCATTTTCAGTATTATTAATGGATTGCATAATTATGTTAAATCACACTAGTTAAACTTTATAAGAAAATATAAAAGAACTCATATTCTTAAATGTAAACTAATTGTTAAATCTATGAAATTGAACGTTATGGTATCTCTATAAGTTTAAGTATAGTTTCGTACAAATTTGTTATATTATTTGATATATTAAAATTCAGATCTTTTTATAAATTTGTTATAATATTTGTTGATAATAAAATATGAGTGTTTTACTGGACAAGTCTATCTTGTTTTTGAGGTAATAAATAATACACGCCGTTTAATTATTTTCTATCTGCTATCTGTATTTTAAATGAAACAATGTTTAACAACAGTTTATATGAAACTTGTAAAAGATTCCTTATTATATGTTTTCAAGTATACTGCAAAACAAAAAGAGAGTTACAAGTAAAATCTATAACGACTAAGTTTTTAAAAAATAAATTTTACAGTTACAGTTACAATTACGCTTGTAATGATATATAAATGATATTTAAATAAATACATAAATTCTTGATGATATCATATTCATGTTACGATATCATATCATGATATGATAGCATGTGCGGACTGAAGAGCGACAACCAAAACTTATCAGAAACGGTTTTCCACAACTCTAACAATCGAGATATTTTTTAATCTATATCAACTTAAAAGACAAAATGAGATCAATTCTTTGAGTTGATATTTGTTCCACGAATTTTTGAAATTACTCAATTTCTGTAACACTGCGAAATTTCTGGTTATGAGAAAGATCTTTCTTTTATTGAAGATTACTTAGCATATTTATGTAAACTTTACACAAGTCAAATCCTTCCATCAATGACAGTTTCCAGATCGTCCACTTCCCTGTATCGTATTTGCCATCTGTACCTCATAACTTTTAGCCTTTGACGAATCTTACATCTCTTCCACATCAATGCACCACTGAGAACAATACAAACCATCATCACACCCATCGTAATAGTCACAACGGCCGCTAAGCCAATCACATCACTCGGAAAAATGACGTCATCAAACATGGCCGCTAGCTGTTGAGCCTGTGACGTCAAACACGTACGTTTCTGATTGGACAGTTCGGAGAATAGGTACGCCCCCGCTGTATTAGCAGGCTGCTCGCACTGATAGCTGGACCAATCGGAAAATTGAGTTATTTTCAGAGTGCCCAGGGTATTGCTGTCGTTAACCCAACGGATAAATGGTAGAAGATGACAGTCACAGTTAAATGGGTTACCGCTAAAGTCTACCTCTTCTAGACTAGATAACCTAGTTAATGCATCTACCTCAATCATGTTCATCTTATTTTCGGCAAGAAAAAGTTTAGCGAGTGATCGTGCGCACCAAACGTTAGTATCACGAATATTGCTGATGTTATTTTCCCTCAAATTGAGTTGAACCAAGTTGGGTATAAATCGAAGAGCCTCGCAACTGAGTTCATAGATTCCATTTCTAGAAAGATCGAGATATTCGAGTCTTGAGAAGCGCTGAAATAGACTACTAGAAGGAGGGATTGAATCGCCGACTAGTCTTATGCTGAACTCTTCGCCAAGATTATTACGAGCGAGATTCAAAGTTCGAACGTCATTTGATCTGATTAGGTTACCGCCTGAGATGACTGTTAATCCGTCGAAATTAGATAAAAGATTATCACTTAGATTTATATCGTTTAGAGTCGCATCGAGATTGACAAAAGCATCGGTTGCGATAGTTTTAATTCTATTATTGGAAGCGTCAAGTCTTATCAGTCCAACAAGACCATAACTGCTGAGCGTCTCAAGTAAGTTGAAAGAGATGTCAAGCATCGATACAATATTTACACCACGAAAAGCATCAGGTTCTATTAACTTTATTTTATTATGGCTTAGATTTAGTATCTGAAGATTCCGCACATCGTTTAACCAGTAGGATCGTATGACCTCAAGTTCGTTGTGACTTAGATCAACCGTCTCAAGGGTTTGAATACCTCGTAAATCGATGGCAGTTAGACGGTTTTCTTGCAAATACAGTCTGCGAAGTTTTGTTAATGCCGAAAGGTTCTCAATCAGAGTTAGTTTTCCACCTTCTAGATGTAGCGTTTCAACTGTTTTTCCCAAACGATCGAACAGTCTCGGATCTATGAAAGAGATTTCACAAAATGCGGCATCTAAAATAACAAGATTCCCAAAAGATCCCAACATTAAAACAGTGAGATTTGGTAGAGCTATTTCACTCACATCTAATCTCGCAATTGAGTTATCAGAAGAGAATGTCATCAAGACATTGGCAAGATCCGCACCTCTAAGTAGATTCCCAGATATACTCAGAGAAGTTAAATTTCTCATATGAACTAGTGCATCCTTTTCAACTGTAATCAGTCCACATTCGGCAATGTTTAGAATCTCCAGCGCTATCGTTCCCAGAGAAAGAAAATCACTTGCAGCCAACTCATGAACACGGTTTCGACTCAGATCTAAATATCTCAGGGAAGTCATCCCAGTGTAACTCGAGTCAAACGTGAAAGATTCGATTTCATTGTAACTCAAATTCAGTATTTCCAAGTTTGCTGCAAAAGAAACGAGATTTGTTGGAACTGCCCTCAGCAAATTCAGACTAAGATCAATTTCCTTAAGCGCCGGAGCCGAGCATAATCCCGAAACATCAACGACAAAAGTTCGAATCCTATTTCCGGCTAACTCGAGTTCTTGTAGAGCCACGAGACCACAAAACGAGTCAGTCCCAATAAATGTTAGTTCATTTCGTTCTATTACGAGTAGGCAGAGATTAGGTGCTGAGCGGAAAGCGTCGCGAGAGAGTCGAACGATCTGATTATCTTCAACGTAAAGTCGTTTGGTAAATTGTCCGAGACGTGGGACGTCTGTAAGGTCGGAGCGACTGCAGTCGACTGTCTCGTCGTTGTTGAAACATTCGCAGTTTGGTGGACAGAGAGAGGAAACTGGAAGCGAAGTAGATGTATTAGAGACAAGATTGCTGGTTGTAGAAGATCCCAATGAACGAGAACGCTGTGATGTGGAAGTCGTTAACACTGGACGAAAATAAAGAGAAAATGAGCGGTAAGTATTTAGTGAAACTGAGAAAGATAAATTTGAATTTATTGTCTGAAGAGGTAATACTGCGTATGTGTAAACGAAAGGAAATGTGATAAAATTGATGAAAGAGGAAATTCGCAATGATTTCTTGGTAGTCATGATAAACTGAAACTTGCGCAACCTGCACTTGTTGGTTTGTCTGAAACGCAAATTAGAGCAAAATTTAAATATTAGCTAAATATTAAAGAAAGTATACGTAAATTTCAGTGTAGAATATTTTACAATGAAATCAAAGCTATAAGCCTACCGTAACAATAGCCGAGTCTTATAAGTTATAGCATAATGTCGGCTACCTATAAACGTGACATTAAATTCAGTCATATTATGTTCTAATGTCAAATTTTCTGAAGACTAGTAATAATATCTTAGTCTATCTTCGTATTAATCAACAACAATTTTGCTATTTTAATCAGTAGCAATTTTTTTAGAAGAGGGGTAGCAACTTTCCCGCTAAATAATTTTTGACAATGGAGATTTAAAAATTATAATTTTGAGGACTTTATTCCCTTCAAACTAAATATTTCACCCCGGATTATAACGATAACCGTCATTGATATAACAATATCATTACAGTTTAATTTTCACGGTATAATACTATTTGCTGTAAAAATGTATCCAAAGATATAATTAAAAGGACCTCAGAAAAACAACTATTTAGCCTAGTTTCTTAGAACCTCCAGGTCTAAATCAATGCTTTCACACGCTGATATTTTCTCGATGTTTTCTGCTCGTTTGTCGTTGCCCTCAAGAATCGACCCGCGTATGATCGATGACACGCCACAGCTCTAACTCACTGTATCATTTCCCATCTCTCGCCGTAGTAATGTATCGACGCTATTCAATATTGCCAGGCAAGCGAGAAAATATCGCAACCGTGATAAAGCGCGGTATTTCGGCGCGTTATTCGCGCGGATGAAGATTATGATGATGAAAGTAGAGAGAGAGGAATAGATACAAGCTTGCAGGGTGTAAAAAGTAGAATAAAGAAGTTGTTGCTTGATTTAGAGATATGGCTCAATAGGGCCAGTGGATTGGGGCAACTACTGCAAATGATATTATTAATATTTGATAGGAAAATTATTATCGAAGAAGACAACAAAACACAATTAAGGCTGAAGATGCAATGTTTTGAAGAAAAATTCAGTATTTTTATCAAGTTCTAGTTATTTTGTCCAGTTATTTTTTTCTTATAAATGTATTTTCTTAAGCTAAGTCTTCAGTTATTCTTTGGGACTGTACATGTAAACAAATTGCGCATGGGCATATAATTAAGTTGATCTTAAAGTTTGGATGATGATTGATAATATCAGAAAGAGGACATAGTACTTTTAAATAATCCATTTTTTTCACTATATAAAAACTGTAATAAACCAAAACTTAAAGTAGTTTCAAATCCAGCATCATTGGTAATAATAAAAAAACATACTGACCTTTTACCATAAATGATTATAACTTTATTCTTGTTATTATTTATTCACATGGCGTCACCTAGATTTAAACTAGCCTTTAAATCTCCTAAATTCTGTGTGGTTTTATAAAAGTGCATTCAAGTTAAACTTACTGAAATGAAATACACGCTTCTGAAATCAAAATAAGCCAAATGATGAGTTATATTTGACCGAATGCTCGTAAAATGTAAACTTTGCTTCCATTAAATTTATGCGAAGATGCTATGACCCTTTCTGTGTTGAATCGTCGTCCTAGACTTTCGCACAAATTAATCGCTCGTTTAAGCGTCAATCGCGACTCTAACATTAGCAATCACATGGAGCTCGCATCACGTTTTACTGAGGTAATAAAACCACTGAGAGCTATGCTCAAGTCAGCAATGCATACTAATTGCAGCTAAACATTTGTTTCGTTAGAGATACGGAGACAAAGTATCAGTTGCTCTTAAATACTTTAAAATTTATACTAGATTTAGATATATATGATGTGCTTAATTTCATAATGATTACACGTGATTTTTTAAAATAACTTTTTACATTATTGAGTGCTAAAGACAACGTAAGTCATGTTGTGAATTTTGCTACTATGATAAAAAGGTACAGCTATGTTCATCAGAAATCAATTCATGTTAACTTTCAGTAAAATGTCCATTTGTTTTCTTTAATATAAAGCATAAATTATCCCCAAAAGTAAGAAATGTTCCATTTATCATTACAAATAAACATCAAAGATTAAGCTATCCTATTTCCAAATAATAGATCCGACTGTATAAAACATCCAGTCGAAATGGAATAATCATGAAAATAACTAATTCGGTCGAGTACAAAACTGTCGTGCCTATTCCGAACACGTCCAACAGTCATTCTTATCTTAGTTCTCCTTTTTACAAAACAACTCCTCTAAGCAAGAGTCGCATAAACAGTCTCCGCGAGGCAAATGATTTCACGACCCCCCGTCTAAGCCGAGCTTTAGTCATCCGGAAGAACTAATAGCTTAGGAAACCGGCAGAAAATTAGTTTGTGATTTTTACGAATTGGACATTTGATGTATTATAAAGCAACCGCCACCTGAGTGCAGTAATATAATATATGGTTCTCGGCTTTAAGTATTTAGAAATCATTTGCAATTAAAATCATTGCTTGCCATAGATTAATAAAGTTATTAATTATGAAATTAAACTTCAGATTTTATTATTTTTCTTTATAATACTAATTCATTACAATAGTAGTCAGAGATTGAAAATGATACCATAATTAGAATATTATAATTTATAATTCTATACCAGCCAACAAATTGTTATTGGGAAAGTAAAATGTATGTCTCCAATCCATTTGCAATAAATACCAGGGTGTGTGGGGGGGGGGGGGTGGGGCGGGGTGCATTTGAGCGCCCCTGGTTTAAAAAAAATTAAATGCATCGGAGTGAATTTTAAGCATCCCTAATTTGGTTAATTTTTGACAAAGTATTTCATTAGCAGAGTAAACTTAACTTACCAGAATTTACAAACAATTGAAATTAGTATATACAACCGATCAAATATAAAAAAATCTTATATACTGTATGCTGCTGGATTAATTCCGAGTAGTGTCCAAGATCGAATAATTCTCATCAGCATTTCAAGACAGGAATCCAAGCATTAAGTCAGTGTTTCTACTGCCTGGTAATAATACTGTATCATCGGGTAATTTGAATTCCTGTCTTTTATACACAATAGAGCCAGATGCAAGCTTTTAGTTATTTAATTCATTATATATTTTAGGCACTGATGACGTTTATAACAACATTGAAAGTTAATTTATAGCTTGCAGAAAAATGAAAGCAGTATCTTGTAAAAAATCGAAAATAATTTATTTTCTAATTTATTATTAGAATTTATGACTAATATAATAGATGCGATATCAATAAATTTGTAGTAACTATTGTATCTCTAATAGTCACTAACCTTCAGATAATCCTAGAGTTTAGGGTTGATTAGGTTTAGGGTTGATTAGGGTTGTTAAATAAATTGACAGGGCTGTTTTGTCGGGTTAATGTACTGGGGTCGTTTTGTCGGGTTAATGTATTTGGAGCCGTTATGTTCGGGTATGCTGTTTTATAATCAGCAATAATCCTAACACATTTACACTTAGAGAAACTGATACTTTTCTCTTTATAAAAGCTTTCTACTTAATGTTTCTTCATATTTCATTGAAATTCTTTCATAATAATGAGTTACAATGTCTGAATAGTGCCGCGTTATTGTATATCGTACATTGACGGGGTGCATATTATGCATACTGTGCACATACTTTGTAGCACACATTTCATTTCGCAGCCAACAGTACGAAATCTTTTTATTTCACTTCATTTCACTGCATAGTTTTATTTCACGGTATTTAATTGAAAAATACTAATTAGATATTTAGCAAAAGTAATTAATTAAATAAATAAATCAGATGGGAATCTTAACGTATACGTTAACGATTTTTTTGGCTAGGGTTGAGATTAGGGCTAAATAATTTCTAATAAATAGGGGTGACAATTAAAAATTCACTCCAACATTTATTCTATTAGAATAATTTATACAGTTAAATGATTTTTTAAATTTGTCCTATTTTAAATCTATCCTTAGTCACGGTGAGTTATATGTATATAATACATTAACAGGGTGCATAATGTACACACGATGACTGTCAATATAAAAAGCGCCGTGACAATGTACGTTTTACAAATTCATCGATCAGGTTCATTAGCCAGATCGATCTGTTATTTTAAGACAAGTTTGGTTATTTTAAAAACGTATCCGGTCTCGCCAGTCAGTCTAATACATCACTTATTCTTTTCTCCGCGTCTGCCACAAACTGATATCTTCCCTGAATAGTTTGACTCCGCATACACTTGACCTCATTGTGTTCTAAATATAGAACGTATTGAAATCGAGTGTTATTCTATAAGACGTGTAGAATAAAAGCTGTATGTAAGATTAAGTAAAAACTGTTAATTGACAAGTGGATTCCTTGGATGTAGAATCTAAATAAGTGTAAAGATTGGAATTTTCAATCTTCATAGTGGTTATTTTTAGTCCAAAAATTACAATATATTTTTATTTGTTAGAAATAAAACCCTAATGGTTAGTCCCTATTATAACATAACATTACGCAAGCAATGTTATTATTATGTTACAATGTGTGAAGCAAAACTATGCAACTATTGTAACAAGAAGGAAATATTTTGTAAAATATTGTAATTTTCTGATTATTAATGCTTTCTTATATTAGGCCAATACAAAAATTTATAAAATGCTTATAAAACACGTACAGTTACCAATTTTTGAGAATTAAAGGTACGATAATTTAATAAATGCGTTTATGAACAGATTTCTGTTTAAAATTAAGATCAACAAATTTATTCGCAGATTAGAAACTTGTATTTCACGTTTTGATAATACCTGACTTAATAACTGACATCAAATCATAGTTGCAGAAAACTGCAGAAATATATGAAAAAAGTCCTGGAAGCAAATTAACATTTAGTGTCAATAACGTTATTATTATTATGCGTTGACACAACCACAGTGGCAATGGGAAGCAATTTCTATCTGACTTTACTCACATGTTGATATATTCTAACTTTACTATCTAGTTTCAAATAATTTCAATTTAAATGTAAACTATTAAATTGGGACATAGGGACATATGTAACCGTAGATCTTTTTATTTCAAATTATTAAATATATTTTGCTTTTCTTTGCATAATATAAAAAGGTTAGTTTTAATTAAAATTAATTAGTTAGATGAACATATCATAAACTTGTATTATAATAACTCAAAATTAAATTAAAATGTACAACATTTACCAATTAATAGTTTATACGCTATATGTTAAATACTTTTTTCTTAAATAGGCCTACTGTATTTATTTTTGATTATTTATATTACTGATATCTCCATGCACCGATAGAGATAAATATTTAAAATATAATTATAATGTAATTATTTAAAAATATAATTTTACTTACCGATTCAATTTCATGACAAAAATAAATACACCTACTCAATATACAAGATAAAACAATAATTTAATTAGCATGAATATTCTGTATAATTAAACAAGTGAAATATAACTGCAGAATACTAAGCAATACCACCAGCCACAGTATTATAGAAAAAGAAGCAATATCTTAATCTAAGGTGGTCAGCTGAAGACGCGAGACATTTTAATTACATTGTATATGAAGCCACAAATCAATGCAATAATGATTCTCTAGAGAACAGCAGCGCCATCTGCGCTCTCCGAATTTACGAAGAACTAATTTCTTTCTGACTGTAGAAGCGCCAAGGTTTATTTCTATATTGCCGCAATTATTGCCGGTTTATCACCACGAATAGCTAAATTATAATATAAGTTTATTTATATTTAGAACTGGCCGATCTTTCTTTAATTGTTTGCAGTTTATGTTTCCAGAATATTTAAAATATGTAAATAAAGCAATAGGGAAACGTTTAGTAAAGTTTTTTGACTAGAAAAGAATAATTTTTCACACTACTCATTGCGTGCATAGGTTTTACAACGTCGTACAAGTTAACAGAAGTTGACATATTGTAAATTTGTTGTTTTTTAGTCAATATTACTTGATATAATTTCTCGTATTGTCAGTATCAATCATGGCTATACAATTTAACTTTTACGATAACTTGCAATACGAGGACAAACCAAAGACAGCTAATCATAACGCACAAAACGCTTCCATAACTTCCATTTTTCGTCTTATATTGCGAAACTTTCTTCGCGATCTTTTATCTCTTTCAAATGGCAAAAGAATATCATTCGCCTGAGAGACTGACTAGAGAAGAAAGTTCCCCGGACTGACCTGTCGACTGATAGCGACTTCTCGCCGCATCGCTTCTCCGCCGAGCGACGACCACGCGACGACGACGACGATGATTTGTATTGCACGGCGGCGAGACGCGAGACGACAGGAAGGCAATGAATGCGAAAATTGAATTCTGGACTTTGAATGATTGCGATTTAGAGAAGAAAACCTTCGACCAGTTTCAATGAATAGAGATCCGACAGAACTATTGTAGGGTCAATACTCGTGGAAGTTTCTGTCTTTGACAGCGTGTTTGTACCGCTCTATGTTTGTTTGGGAATGGTTAAAAACTTGTTTTCGTGTTTGTTTGATAAGGCACATGTCTAAGTATTCTTTATATTTTTCTGCTTCTCTGTGTTTAATATGTGTTTACTAAGCTTAGTTTATATATTAGCCCTATAGTACAAATTAAGGAGACGAAAGATAATCGAGAGCGGGCACATGCAAAATTTGCAAGACAGTTAGGAACACATAATTAATAAGATCATAAAAATATTTCAAAATATTTATTAAATTAACAGGTATATTACACTAATAGAAATATTATCTCACTTGAACTGTAAGAATTCAAGAATGTTTCATAATTATAAAATATATCATTTAATAAAAACAAACATAATTTGACAAAGGGTAATTTTTACTAGCTTTCCTAATACAGTGTAATATTATTTGTGAAATGACTACAAATTGTTTTAGGATCATAATCAAAACTCAAAACCCACATAAGGAATAAGCAATACATTTCAAAGTATACATTTCAAAGTATAATAATTATCTAAAAATATAAATTTCACTGCAAAATTTTCTAAAATATTTGCCATTTCTGTTCGAGTTGTTAAATCGCAACAATGCACTTACCAGATTTTCCCAAATGACATTGACAGACACATATCGCTAAACTGTCTATCGATTGAAAGTGAATACTTTAGCGAGATCCTTCCTCGAGTCCCAAATGGTCTCAAAACCTGTTAGCAAATTGCCTCATCGCTCAGTCACACTGGATAGTTTCACTAAGCATCAATTGCAAGCTCAATGGTCCGCTTGGCACTCAAAACAAGCAATACACAGCATTTAAAAAATAGAAATAGACTTTAAATAGAAGTTCTATGCTTTAAATACACTTTCTAGATATTAAATTTACTAGATTTTAAATATGATTACTAGTTTTATGAAAATCGCAAAGAGTTTTTGTTTAAGTTGAAGTCTGTAAATATTTCTGTGTAAATTGCTCTATTTTTTTGCAATAGACTGATTTCGCTAAATTTGCAAATGTTGCAAGGTTGAGAAATTTAGGATCATTCTTTATGAAAGGTAATAAATCTTTTGCAAGCATAATGGATCGCTCAATCATGTATAGTTTTTGGAATCAGACCATTTCAAGTCAATGATGATAAATGTTTGTACAAGTAATTTGGAAAAATGCTGCGCATTACTTAAGTGTTTATAATATATTGCTGTGTATACTTATAATAAAGTGTATTTATGACATGATTTTCCTTAAAATAATCAGAAAAATTAGAAACATCTGTCAATTAAATAATTAAATAAATTCTTCTCGCTCTCTAATTTCTCCAATTTTGTAAAACAATATCAATTGTCCCTTTTATTTAGATATCATATCATAATTTAAAGTCCT
The DNA here is from genome assembly GCA_034700105.1 of Oconnorella tubifera. Lineage (NCBI taxonomy): Eukaryota > Metazoa > Annelida > Clitellata > Enchytraeida > Enchytraeidae > Oconnorella > Oconnorella tubifera. The sequence continues at coordinate 15,764 of JAQIXG010000361.1, forward strand.
GATGCTTTTTTTCTAACGCATTATTGATTCTCAATAGAGCTTGAGAAGAGACCGAGACGTCACAGCGTCCGAACGCTCTATCGATTCGGAACAGTTGCTGGCAAATGAACCGATAAGCCGCCTAGATCCCTCGCTCTTGTCTCCGATGAGAAGGCAGTCCGGGTCCGAGATACGCTCCGGGTGCAAAGCTCGGATGAACGGGTTTGACTCGGCTTGATTTGATGGCAAACGAGTCGAATTGAAACCGGTCTGACAGCTATTGTAAAAGTCTCGACTTTCGATGTAAACAATGACGCTATTCCTAACCAATAGAATCAATGGTAATATGAAGAGTTTTAAGTTACGATACACGTGATTGGTCTAGAAATAATATTGGCGTTGGTATGTTGTGGTTTAATATTATATATGATTATTTCATTATGATTAATTTTATAATGACTTTTCTGTTGTAATGTCGTGTTTTAGATCATGTCGATTTTTAAATATTGATTTTTTTATCAAAGTGCATAACAGAGATAAATTGCAATAAAAATTTATTTTTGAATACATTTACTTTTTAATTATATTTATTTATAGGATTCAATAAAAACAACTTAATAAATTTCAATAACAATCGTTCATTCAATAACACGGTATTTATTGCTGCATAAACCTTAGCACAGACAAGCAATTTCAATAATAAATTAATGATGATATTATTTACAAGAGTATACACGAAGCAGTAACAATGTTATCATTTCTTCAAATCGTTTATTAAATGCAAAAAAGCATTTTACGATCCATCGCTCTTAATATTATACGCAACAGTTCATTGCAAATAGAATCTTCCATTTCCATGGCTTTATTATATTGAAAAAATTGATTAAGGAAATACGGTACAATTTATTGATAGTTTAAAAATAATGGCCAGTAGTGTAAAATTGCTTAGTTTTTCTTACAATAGAATGTTTAAGCTAAACTGAAGTTCTACCATTTGTTTATATAAAAGAACCATTTGTAGCTTTGTAATCAATGAATGAAAATTTACTAGTGAAATGTGACAAAAATTACAAAAATGTAATTCTCAAGAAAATGAGTTTATCTCTTTAGAATGCCATTCCTAAATCGCTTAGCTGCATTTATACGTATGAAAATATCTATAGGCAATAAAGCTTCACTACACACCCTGTTTTCAAGTATAATTACCTAAATGCTGCCTACTTTCCACCGCTTTCTAACAACTATAGAACATAATTTTGCAGATGCAAATATCCTTTTAAACCTGAGCCTCAGTGACATGCCTCTTCATATGCAAAGACAAATGATCACTTCTTGCAAATGCTCTTTCGCAGTGGCCACATACAAAAGGTCGCTCTCCAGTATGCTTGCGAAAATGTCTCGTCAACTCGTCTGATCTCGCGAACCTCCACCCGCATTGACTCCACTTACAGACGTACGGTTTCTCCCCCGTGTGTGTCCTTAGGTGTGCCTTAAGATGGGAGCTCTTATTGTACTGCTTTGGGCATCCTTCAAAAGGGCACCCATGGGTGGTTGGCTGTTTGGGACGGAGAGAAGGACGGCGGCCTCGACGGCGGACTTGTTTGTGCATCCCATGGGGATAGTGTCCACTTGGTCCCATGTATTGATGCATCGTGGAAGGCGAATGAGGAGGAGTTATGAGGAACTGAGTGAGGGAGTTATCGGATGAGTAGAGTTGTGGTGATGATGAATTCATGAATTGGGTGAGGTACTGATCGTGTTGTTGAGCGGCTGTTGAACTGTATGGTATAAGAAACTGACCCGGTGAAAGAAGATGTTGTTGTTGTTGTTGCTGATGATGTTGCTGATGTTGTTGCTGATGTTGTTGCTGTGGAAATACGTTCTTGTGATGTCTGAACAGAGTTTCCAAATGTTGATTGGGTGTTGTAGGTGGTGTTGTCACGTATTTATTCTCAAAACACTGAGAGGAAGATATGTTGCTTGCATCAGCTGGATGAACGATTAGAAACTGATCCAAAAAATCAGACTCGGTCATCAAGTCTTCCTCATCTGATTGACATGTAACTAGGTCAGAGAATACGTCACTGATACTCTCTTCGTCCATATTGCTTACGTCATTTATCAATGTCGCTACTTCCTCATAATCGAATACGTCATTTGAATAGCATGACGTAGCGGCTGACGTTGACAACACAACATCTGATGATGTCATCGAGGTGAAAGCGTCATCTAAAGATGATGTCGTTATATGACGTGTTGAATATGTAACGTTATGCGATGATGACGTAGGTTTCACCCGGTAAGATGACGCAAGCGATGAAGTAGATAAATTAGGTGTAGTCTGATAAGACTGCTCTTGATTATTTTTCGGAGAAGGAGGTTGTTCGATTTTTATCTTTCTGGAATCTCTGGGGTAGATAGACGATTCATTGCCCATGTTTGAGAGGATAAAGTCAAAGTCAAGTAGATGCTCGTAATCTTGATTTGAGAGTGGAGGAGTGAGGCAGACTGTTGGAGGTTCTGGTTGGAAGTGGTGTTCACTAGGAGGTGACATTGGTTCGCATTTAATCTGGACCTGGTGTTGAAAACCGAGTGATTCGGCGTAGAAAGCTTCTTCAAGTTGTTGTGACATCTAAATAATCCAAAAATTGTAAATATGCTGTGATAAAACATTTAATATAATTAGTAAAAACAAGATACTATTCCACGGTGATTAAATTGATACTAGTTGAAAGTTTTAAATTATTAATCATAAATTCACATCTTTGAGCATTATGCAGCCAATGTTCTGAAATTGGCTTTGCACCCCCCATCTTGCGAAATTAAGACATACTAATAAAATTTAAATAAACGCAATGATATATTGTTATTGTTACCTTCCAATAGTCTTCGGCAGCATTTTCTCCACCACTTTTTGAATAAATTAATTCATTAGAATCTCCAAGAAAATTCATTTTTTAAACGAATGCAGGTATAAGCTGTATTTAAACTGGGCAAACCGTGTTCAAACCGCGTTTAAACTACGTTTAACTTCCGCTTAAACTTAAACTTTGTTTAAACTACCTTTCGACTATGTTACAAGTTTCAAGTTACGTTTCTCGTTCAGTTACATCAGGGTTGTTACTTATCGCTTTGCGACTGTACTCAGTCATTTATAAGAAATCTACTCGCTAACTACTCATGGCGCAACGATGCGTGACTATTTCCTTTCAATGTACCACAAAACTCTGTTGCTTTTTTGTAAAAAACAATCTCGTGGACCAATTGGAGTGTTAGGTTTGAGATGACTGCACCGGTTCTCTTTTTAGCTCCTATAAAAGCGAGTGAAATACGGCATTACGGGTCTCACGACTCTTGTTAGAGGTAGAGGTATAAGAGTTTTAATAATGGCACAAATAAACATTGAATGATTTAAGTACGTCAGAGTTTTATTTGAATTATAACGCTAAGCCGAATAGCGTAAATTCCGCTATTTGATTCATAAAAGTCTCTAATGAGTCTTTAAATCGGATAGTGCCTATAGTTTAGGAATAACATTACAAATTAAATTTTGATCAATTCAAATGAAATGATTATGGAGTGAAATATATATTTGAAATGCAGAAAGATTAGCTGAGGAAAGCTAATTTGAATTGAGCGTTGAATATTTTATCGCCAAGTTTCAGTTTTAGATCAACATTTGATTGAAGGATGTTTTGAATTATTCCAAGAGAAGTTACATTAAAAATCGACACTTGATAATTTACTTGATTTATAGTGATTGCTATAAAGTGATAGATTTTTTATTTTGCTATTTTATTACCAAAACGAATATAAATGACATAACTAGCGAATTAGTCACCTTACTAAAGGGTGTAGAAAGTTGTCTTATTTTAAATTTTAACACGAGACGTTTAAATTCTTGGACAGACGATTCTACTACGCTAACTTATTAGGCCTACAAATTTATTATGATAGATTAATCAATAACTGGGCATATTAAAAAGGGCACGGGTAAAATACCGATTTGCTGATTGAGACGGGTAAAATGCTGATTGGAAAATATTAAAAAGTATTATAAATTGATAATTTCTAACTGTAAAAAATGATTCATTTGATTGTAATGTGAGTCACGCAATGTAATGTGAGGCCTTCAATAAGAAAACTTACTTATGGCTTTAATAACACCGTTGAATTGATTGTAATCGAGAATATACAATCAATTCATCATTATAATACTATAGTATCTCGTTACATTTAGCCTACTACAGCCTACACTCTGCGCAAAAAAGGTGTTGATAAATAGACAACAATAATAATCTATTAATTTCATAAATAACAATAATAAATAATGCAATAATTGAAATCGTGATAAGAAGGTATATTCTGAAATGACTCATTTTAATGTTAACATTAAATTATATTCAATTAATTATGAGTTTCAGTAAGAATATTAACGTACAATTACAGTGATGTGTATATACAATTAAAAACATTATTATTGTTTTAAATATACAATAATAAGTCAAATATATTTTGCTAGTTATTTTGACTCTCTTTACTAGTCAGCATATATAACTTACTTCAAACGTATGAAATGAGTATTTAAAATAACGGAATAAAAGAACCCTGAATATTGACTGCATTTAAGTGTACAATTCTGAATAGTTACTGCGTATTTTAGTTACAATTGTTCTAAAATATACTTGTAAAATTATGATTATGAAAAATATGTCGATTTGAATATTTATTTATCTTGCAGAGTTTGGAATAATGGGTCAATTATATTCACGACTTTTATTGAAAAAGAACTCAATTGACATTAAATTTTGCAATAATACCGTCACAGACTCACAGAGACCATGTTGACGAATTTTATGATGTAGAAACTTGGATAACCATTGGTTTAATTCTCTTTTTTTACTTTTAATATTCGCTAGATGGGAGATGTATACAAGATTATGTATTAGTTAAATATACTAAATAAGTGTTAAATAAGTATAATAATAATAATAATAATAATAATGAAAGCGATTTTAATAGTCTAAATGTTAGTTAAGTAAGAATTTAGAAATTATATATTAGTCAAAACAGTATTAAATAAATAGTTTTAAAGTTACAATTGCTATTATGCGGTTGATTGCTTGGGGCGCTAGTTTTAAATGTTTACTTTTCACAGCATAAGTAATTAAAGATGAATGAACTTTTCAACTACAGTGCATTAATCTAATCATATTATATTTTTAATCATATTTTTGCATCAATTTGGACACATCAATTCTTTATTAACCAGATTCTAAATCTAATATTTTTAAATTGGATTATACATCTGTAAATACAAGCATATTTAAGCGTCTTATTAAAGGGTGCAGCTAGGGAATCGAAGCTGGACACGTAGAGTCTGAATCAGATGCTTTTACTACTTCGCTACCTAGCCTCGATGATAAAAAACTTTTACTGTAAAATCTGCGCTTGATTATAATCTCAAAAATGAATTTATCGGAGGTCATATATTTTGTAATATCAATTAATGTGCTGTAAAGAGTTTGCATAAAACTAAACAACCAAATTGTTTAATATTGTAGATGTTACACTTTGAAATATTGCCGATATTTATAGCCTATTCAGGCCTACTAAACTGTCAATATATATATATATATATACACGAATAAGTAATACGTTATTTAATAAAATAATGTTGATGGATTGTTTGATCAATCAATTAATCGAATAGTGTGATTGATGGATCAATTAACCAGTCAATCAATCACACTATAGATCAATATTATGTATCAATCTAACAGACTCGAGTGTTCAATAAATTCATAATTACCAGGACGAAATCTAGGATACTACACTAACTCAAACATACATTAAGAAAAATCATTGATGTCGAGATCTTACAATAACATCATAAACACAGTTGCAAGTTTTAACACTTTCAGCGAATTAATAAAATTTTATTAATCCGCTAAAGCAGCTAAACTATTATAATAGGCCTTGAGAATAAACTTTATATGGCTTTAAAATGTGCAGAAATAATAACTGTAGGCCTACAATAATTGTGGTTCGATTTAAAATGATTGTTTACTACTAGATTAAAATCAGTTTGCAGATGTGGTTAGCTTTCACATAACTGGCCTAAAAATACAGTAAGTAACTTTCCGAGCTGTTTAGTGGTGAAATTGACTGCGCACAATGCTTAATATAAATGATAGTGTGCCTCGATAGTTATTTTGTGTCATTGTTATATACTTGTTGACTATTTATAGTATTTACAGCAGGACGACAAGATTTGAACGACGATGTTATGACTTTTAATAAATGTAATATACCACAATAGTCAACTTTCTATATATATCCTCTCTATATTTATCATTTACATGAATCAAAATCAACGTTAGTATTTTTCTATTTACATTATAACTTTAATTTTGTAATCTTATACATTTAAGAATTCTATTGTAAAAATTGGACAAAAAAATCAGTCAGTCAAATCCTGGAATTGCTGATTCTTAAAAAATGTCTCATAAAATAGCATGCATCCTAGTACTTGATAACTACGCTGATATTCGACAATTATTGAAAGTGTTGATAAATAATCCACAAATTAATTGACAAATTCAGTCCATCATGTGAAGATATATTTCACAATGCGATAGCTCCCTGAAAAATGTGTCACTGCATAAAACACCAAGCAGTATACAGAATCCATACATAAACAAACTGAAGCAAAATAAATCCTCTTATTATAAAACCAAGTCTTCCCCGCCCCCTTTTCAACATCATCAACAAGCAAAAGATGGGCAGTAACATCCGGGAATCTATTTCCTTCCGCAACGTCTAAAATATACGAAAACTTTTCTTTCCCCTGCTGACGTGCAAATTCCTTGACGCGATTTTGGACTGAAATCATAACTTGTCTGTTAGCGAACCGATAATCCTTCCCAACAATCATCCATATTGCTCTGTTTTTGCTGTTGGAAAACTGAACATCGAGATCTGGACTCTTGTCTTCCCAGCTGGTTAAATTTATGACTGTACTGGTTTTACGGAAACGCTGTGGGACATTAGATTTCTTAACGTGGAAGGTTCTGCTTGAGCCACAACATCTGGTGGGGATGGAATAGGCAAAAGATTTTAGTTCGATTCCAATGTATGGCGCAGCAAACTGCCGCTCTCCGATCATACGTTCAAAGTCAGATCGACTCATGGCATCGCGAAGCATATTGGAGATGATAGTTGAAGTATTCGTGTGTTTGAACTCGGAGATGATGTGCAGTATTTGGAAAAGAATTCCGATGAAAGAGATAACAAGAAAGAAGTATATCACAACCTAAAATAGGAAAAAGCATTATTAGCAATATTTCTAAATGTTACATCTATTTTCTTTGCTGAAACAATATGGTAAATAAAGCATATTCAAAGATTGATTTCAAGTTAAGAGACAGAAACTTGCAGAAACAGAAAGATAGCAATAAATAATGAACAAATATTAATAAAAAGTAATTCATTACCCTAGCGTCTCTCGTGAGCGCGTGATACTCCGCAGCTATAATCACCACGCATGCACAAAAAGCGTAACAAGCCAAATTGCGCAGCAGTGCAACCACAACCTGGACTGCAGCCTTCTGCCGTAGCCTAATGACGTCATTTTTCGATGACTCGCGAATAGGCAGGCTGCCGCATGCAGCCTCTGCCTGACACGTGACATCGGCGGTTAAGAGCTTGACAGGCTTAGCTGAATGGCCATTAAGTACCGGGCTGCTAGCGTCTGGATCGCTGCCTAGTACGCCATTCAAGTTGCTAGCCAATTTGTCAGCTGCCGGGCTGCTAGCTATCGGGCTGCAGTTGTGGATATCACTGGCGGGAATTTCAAGCAGATCAAGTTTGTTGTTATTGAGACATGTGCTGTGCACACTAGTTATGGTATGACGATTAATGAAAGAGTATACAACTTCGAAATTCTTTTTGGGATGGTCTGAATAAAAGACATCATCTGCGGTGTCGTTTGAATTCATAGTAACTTCACTGAAAATTGACTCGTGCTTCAGAGATATTGTGTATTTATAAATCTGCAAATAGAAAGAATTATAATTGATTAATTAAATGTAACTTATGTGTTGACGTTCAATGCCCTCAAAGTCCATAATATAATTATATATATTGTTGTCAAATACGACTATTTAATTACTTTCAATTTTCTTCATAAGCCTAACATTTAATCAAGTATAACATATCTATAGCTAAAAACCTGAACTAATATTATAATAATGCCGATATTATGTGAGCCCTTTTTGACCCTGAAAAAACTACATCTGATCTACAGATTAGCTAATTCGCAAAATATGCAAAAATAACTTTAATCGCAAAATCAGTCCATGAGATTAGAGTTTAATACTTTAGTATATAATTTCGCTATATATCAAATCAGCAACATATGATTTATGTTATTGATTTGCATCTGGTTACCTCCTGTAGCCCCAAGCAGACATTGAACAACAAATTATTACTTAGATGCAGCCATTGTATCATTGTATTGTTTTTATTTAAATTTGTGTGTTCGAAAGAGTGCAGATTTAATTATTTATTCCTCTACGGAAAGTATACTGCTGAAATAGCTTGCATCTGGTACACTATGTATACTATTGTAAAGTCAAATGTTATACGCTGTGTAATGACTGAAAGAATGAATTTTAAAAGTCATTATAAGGCAGACGTTAGCTTATTTCAGCTATAGGAATTACATATGTGCTGGATGACTTTGACTAAGCGTTTATTAAGCCTGTATTTTAGGCATAAATTAGGCATGTACTTTATGTAAGAAGGATTTACAAAATGGGCAGTGGAGGGAGGAGGGGGGGGATTTTCCTCATCTAATTATTTGTTACCATGCTAAACAATATATTTTAGAATTCTGTTGCATTAAAATAAAGGCCTATATAATATTTGATGCAAAATATTCCACGAGATGTTTTCGATAACATTGCTAATGATTTCAAAGCGTATAAAATAGTTTCATATGTAAGTTCAGTCATTCGTTTACATCAACATAGCAATCAGTTTATTTATATTCATCTTTTAAATGTAAAACATTTAAAAATAGATCTAATGTGAAACAAGATTTCTACACAGTAATAAATAAATGTAAATTTAAATAAGTGATATAATAGTGTAACATAAATCTAAAGTAAGTTTATAGTTAGCTAGCATAATATAATATAAATGTTTAAATTCTAAATATTATTTGGGCCTAAATATTAAGCTTTAATATAAATTGGCATAATAAAGTTTGTTAAGTTTGAAAGTTTCGAAACATTAAATTACGATAATTTGACGATATATGTAGATAGTTTAAAATTAAACTTAAAAATGATTAATCATTCTGATCAACTCTGGCGTGTCTTTTTAAATCAATTGAACTTGTCATGACATTGTAAATGATACCAATAAGAATATCTTTATTTACATATTTACTTATTTACATACCTTTTTATGGATTAACTTGATCATTTAATAGATTCAATAAGAATAAAATTATATTATCAGAATGCAGTTTTATTAAAGGCTCGATTATATGTTCATAACTAATTATTTAATTATGAAAAGAAAACTAACTATTTATCGAGAAACCCATTCAGTTAATATCCTTAGAAGAGTTTCCTATTATAAACGAGTTTTGCGACGAGTATTTGTAGACGAGTTTCTATAAGCGAGTTGATTGGATGTCTTCGAGAACAATTGATAACGAAACAACTAACTTTAAAATATTTCTATTTAATGTAAGGCAACTTCTATATTCACCTAAAACTTGGAAATGTTTGCAATTGAAAATTAAACGCACCTTCTTGAAATTATTATTCACAAATTTTTCAAGCGCGTCTCGAGAATCGAATAACCGACAAAGTTAACAATTTTGTTATTGTTAAAATTGAGACAAATTATTTGCAAAAAGGATTAATAGTAATCTTTGTGTATTACTGCAACTATTTACCGAAGATTTATCTTTAATCTTTAGTTAAGTATTCAAATCTAAAATTCAATAAACCGATATGAATCATTTCAATACCAGAAATAAGCTAATATTATAATATATCTTTATATTTCTGCTAAATAAATACCTCAAAATAGAATTTTAATTGTGTAATAATTTGTAAAGCATTAAAATTAGCATTAAAATTTCTCTCATCGTTAAATCTACTTAAATTTGAAGAGATCATTTCAATTGTATCGAAAAGATTTTCTTTGTTATCTTTACAATGAGTGTCTCACAAACAGAGCATAAAAAATCGCCTTATTTCAGACAATTGTGTTTTGTATTATATTAATAGAAAAACAGGAATAAAACTACGTTTAGAGACGGATTAAGGGCAACTCCCTGTTTTTACACATAACTTGCAATCATTAAATTGTAGGATAAAATTGTGCCGGAAATTGTAGGGGTTACTGAAACATGTTAGCCAATTGTAGGGTAAAACGATGAAAAAATATAGGGCAATTTAAGTACAATTTAGGGTAAAGTAGTGAAATTTAAATTGTGGCAGTTTGATGCTATATACATCATATAGAGAAAATAGCGTATTTCTATAATGTACTCATTAGTAAATTAAAGTTCACACTTCACATCGTAGACCTCACGATATTAATTATTAACATAATCATACACTGTAGTATCTTTAAAATTCGTCTTCAGTCAATTGTCGGTTTCTAAAATATATTCAGTGCAATCTAGCAGTGATGATCATCTCCATCCAGGATTAGGAATGTGGTTAAGATTAGAAACGATAATCCAGTGGCGTAACAACCTGACCACAGGCCACACGGCAAGGTTTTGTACTCGGGCCCAATATAATTTCGGGACTCCTGGCGATAATCCTAACCTTAAAATATTTGACCTATCCAAAAAATGATTTATTCAACTTGACTCACCTGAACTTCTCAATGCGAAAGAAATATTTGAAAACTGCAATTACTTCCACGAAGCGATTTAACTCAGATGTTTAAATTTAAACTTAGTCTATAAACTTCAAGAGAAAGTTGATCGCGCTACAATATTCTACTGTTCAATAATTTGAAGGGCATTGCTTATATTATATCATGTAAATTCTTATTGTTTATTACTATTGATTTAAACTTTTTCTTGAAGTTTTCAGTTTCTTTCTTTTAAAACATTGCCAAGTGTAATATTTGCAAATATAGCAGAGAAATAAAATTTTATCTGTTTATATGATAAAAAATATCATTTTCGCAAGACTGCTCGCGAATATTCATTTTGCTGCCAAATTAGATCAACTTTATAGAAAACAAGAAATCATTGGCTGATAATATTAATATAAATAATTATTGGCAGATTAGATTTAAATCCAAAATCATTGACTGTTACAGAATTTAAATGATTTCTCTTGAATGAAAACTTTCATTTGTAAAGCCCTGTAAAGGTATTCCTAGATAAATAATTTTATGCGGCTGTCTTTGTGATCGAATTTTTAACTTTCCAGCGACTACTTAAATAGGTATACAGCAACTTAAAAATACTATAAATATTATTTCTGCCACCTGGAAAAAATATTAACTTTTTGAAATTCTATCATTACCCTAAAGCGGAAACATCTCAATTTTCTATATTTTATAAAATTTCTAAACAGCTGAAGATGTCTTTAGTTTGACGCGGACAGTCGAAAAGAAACGTTTTCAGGTATTATATAAACGTATCTTTATATATTGTAATTTGAAGCGTGAAGCCACAATCAGCCAAAGTGAAATTACGCAAACAGATCATAATATTGGACGGGGACACTGCGTCATAAATCTTTATTATCGATGACAGTAAATGAAGAAAATACATTGAAGTTCATTCAATTAACATTGTAATTTAGTCGATATTCTAAGTTAATATTTTATGTTTTTTATATATATTTTTTTTACTAAAAGGTATCTTTATGCATATCTTCTATCTCATTTAACTCTCGAATTTATTTTGTATTATTTTATTTATTTTATTTTAATATTATCTTAAAATAATTTGATAATAAAATTTGTCTCCTTTAAGTTGCTCTTTTGGAAAACTACAAAGTTTAGCTAATATCCGATTGATTAAATCGATTTAGAATAAATTTTAATTGATTAATTTCTTATTAAAATATTAAAATAATAACTAAATTGAAGGGAGAGAGATACCCCCATTTTCAACCTGTATCGCGAGATTAATTATCACAGAATATACTTGCCAGATTTATTACAAATCTTGTTATATAACCCTCGCCAAATTTACTGGTCGTCGTGAATTGGATCTAATGGCATTTGTCACTGGGCCAGTTTGATCCAGAGTTGTGGGTTAATAATAAATTATATTGATGGTATACATGCAAAGAATCAATTGTCAACTATTAGTGTCATCGCCCTAAAATCTGTCAATTTAATCGAAATATTATTATCGTATGTATAACTTGCAATTAATTTATTCATATATTAATTAAAGAATACATGAAAAAACAAAAAACGCATCATATTATGCTTTCTTCAATGCATTATCATGGGTATACATTGTATAAAAGACTGTATACTGTAGTGTTGTCTATGCAATAAACAAACTAACAACTAAATATCAATACGTGAAATAAATTAATTCATGTTTTTGCTTTACATTGCAAAATTATTAATTTATTAAAAAATGAAGTGTAATAAATTTAAAAACATTAATTATTTTTATGGCACAGTATACAAATTGTTCCGCCTCAATGAATTCTGTTATGACTTTACATTATACAATACATTGTTGTTTAAAGCTTTAACATAAAAATTGCTATTGAAACATTAACACGATTTCTAAAATACAATAGGAATACAATTTAACCAAATACTATTTTATTTCGTTTTTTACAGATTACATAATGCTACAAGGAATGATGCTATTTTCATAATTGTTGATATAAGGTTAGCGTAAAGTAATTCAATTTCTAAAAGTCTGATCACGACAATTCTAAGAAACAAAGGTCAACAAATCGGTTGAAATTTTAACAATAACAATTGACTGCATTCACAATGAAATCAGAAATATGTTTTATATTGACAATATAAAATATTATGGATATATTGGACACATTTTTGCTATAAGTTAATAATAATAATCCAATAAACATCGTCAGTTTTTATTCACATTGTAAGAGTTCAGTGATTCCCACCAAATTAGGGGCGCCGGATCAGGAGGGGGGGCAGGGGGGCGCGTAGCCTTTCCTCCCGGAAAAAAAGTTTGCCCCCCTGGTGGAGGTAAAAATTTCGAAATAAATCAATTGACGTACAAAAAAGTTAAAAAATAAGGATCAAAACGGTCATTCATGGAAAAAAGGATAATGTAAAAAGTGATAAAACTAAGAAAAGCCGAGGTTTCATAATATGTCGCAATCTATTTAAATGTAAATTATTTTTAGATAGATGTTGATACTTATTTGATACTTATCTTGTTTGTAAACCTACTATTAACAAGATATAACGAAATTATATATTGTTTTAAAATTTGTGTTATTTACACACAAGATCATTTACGTTATAGTAAAAATAAAATTATAAATTTTTTGAACAATGTAAAAATTTTATCAAAATTAATGCATATATAAAAATAAGCAGATAAATAAGGTTCTCAATTATAATTAACTTTGTATTACGATATGGGGTTTGAACACACAAATTAATTGTAGGACAATTCCTTTAATAAATGACATCGTATGCATTAAAGAGTATTAACAGTATATAAATATCGACGTGTACTGATTGATTTAAATATGCAGTAAGAATCTAGATATCGGGCATTCACAGCCTTCTTTCGGTTATTCCCTTTCAAATTTTGATTAGAAATGTCGTTTGTTAAAAATATTACGATAATTTAATAGCATATTACTTTGTGATATAAATGCATAAATATCATTACGCTAAGCAGGCATTTAATTACAACATACAATACTTAATAGAGACTGCTTTATGGTGCTTGACGTTTCACTCACTTTTACGCTAACGGTACTTTTTTTTACTTAGGTCTACTTTTTCACTTTCTGTTCTGTAATAGCATCAAGGTAATATTGGGGGACGATTTTAGGAAGCCAAATTGTTTACATAATTATTAGACTCCCCTGTAATCATTTAATAATACAAAATAGTCGTTTGATAATAATCAGTATTAAATATGCGAGGCGCAAGGTTATCGAAGCTGTTTCAGTTAACCGTGACTTCGTTTCCTTATAATAACTTTATGCTGCTAAAACGCAAAAGCATTGCGCGATTTAGCACAATTGTAAGAAATAAGTATATAAGTACAGAGTCTGTATACATATATTATTAAGTTTCGTGAAATCGGTCATAATATATGCTTACAAGTAAAATCTGTATTAAAACTTATGCATAATAATCTATCATTCTCGTAACAAAACCGTTATTTCTTTATCAAATATATCATAAGCAGTGAATAATTTAGCAGAAGCCGTCCTTCCCGAATTATAGCTAAATTTTCCAATAAGTTTACGATTATACGACGAGTCGTTACGATGCGCTCCTTCAAATGTAATATTAGGCGTCGATAAATGCACATCGAGTAATGTCATAGTCGCATCAATAACGTTAACTTTCATAGAGATAGCCTTCGAAACGAAATAATTATCATAAGCCGGTCGGCCAATAACAACGTCAACCAATGCAGTCCAATTCAAACTACTGCCATCTCGTGTTACTATAAAATAATCTTCTGCATCAGATCGCCAGGGTTTGGCCTTTGCGGATAACTTTCTTAGATTATAAGTCATGTATTCGGTTTCTGATTTAGTTAGATTAATGTTGACGTTACGGCGCTGACCAATGACTAAAACGTTATTGTCTATTTTTGTCAAATGTTTTTTGACTGCGTGTAAAGTTTTCATTAGACTCTCATCGAATTCATTATCACCGTTTGCGTAACCATAAAACGTTGCGGAGTAAGTATTAAAAGCGTGTTTGAACATCGCTTTCAAATGAGGTGTTCCTGTTTTGCTAGTAGATGGAACATCAAAAACGTGCCATCCCTCTTTGATGGCTAAAATTGTCAAGTTATGATTCATATCCTCGACATATAAAACAGGCTGAATGTCTGGAATGAAGCTCGCCCAGTTTTTGATGACCATACGATGCGCGAAATCGCGATAAGTTTTATTTTGTCGTAGATCAAAAGTTGTAAAAAGAATCAAAGTTGGTTGATCGGAAGGTTTTGGGTAATAACTTCTGACATTCCAAAGCATTACCAATGAAAGAGTTGATATCATTGCGAATGTAAAGACGTAAGATATAGTTCGTCTCAGATTCAGCTTAATGATATTTTCTGTTAAATTCATTGCATCTCTTCTAAATCTAAATATAAAAACAATAAAATTCATTTTAGAACAATGTTAGTATAAATATATAGATTAAATAATATAACTAATTGCATTGTCAAAACCAATTAAGATAGAAGCACAACATTAGAAATTACAGAATTAACAGCATTTTGATGTATTAGAAAATAATTAAATTAAACTTGTATTGATTGGTAGTATTACCATTTTAAGAAATAAGAAATAACTCATTTTGGTACATAATTACAGAATTAATCTGATTATGCGTCTACTTTTATAATTCATAATATAACTAAGCAGTGTATATCAAATAAGATATTTTAAATAATACTAATTATTATAATAAAAACTGTAGAATTGTGTCAAAATTGTTTCACATGAAGTTTTACATTAATGAAACTTATTTTCTTATTTTAGTGTTGTAGAATTTATTTGATGAATTAATTATAATAGATCAATATCATATATTGATACAGGGGTGAATTCTGGGCCGTTTTTATCTGGCCCTGTGTATACAGTCCATGAGATTAAGTGCTCGTTTAGATGAAAATTGTTTATAAGATTCTTATCAGTAGCTACTTGATAATGAAATTATTTCCCTAATAAATACGATCATAAATTATCACTTATTATTATGCAGCAGATTTTAATAATAAAATATTGGTCAAAATTGTAGTGATAAAATTATTAGCTACGAATTACGAAGAATTGATTAGTATAATGGTTCTTGACTCTTGAGCTAGACGTACATTGAAATAAGCCAAAATAAATCTTAAAAATGCTCTCTAATTGTTTTTTCTTGGTCTGTTCATGATGATTTTTTAGTAGCTATATAGCCAACCATATGACTTTTATTTGTAAGAATATAAAAATCCAATTTTTCTATTTAATGAATTTGCAGAAAGGAATATGAGATGCCCTGACAAGTAAGCCTCACATTAATACATTAATTCGACAAATCTGACTCAAATACAGAAACTCGACAATCGGTCTCTAGAAGTATCTAGAAATCAATATACTAACACTGACCAACTGTAAAAGTAACCATAACTCTAATTATAACTCCATTTCTAACTGTAAACAGACAAAATATATGCATGTAAATATAATTTATTCATTTCTTGTTACCTTTAGCATGTAACATTTTAATCATAATTTATATTCCATGTTAGTTCCAAGAAAAAGCAGAATACAATGCTCGGTCAATTATTTTTTATCTTAATTATAGTGCATTGCAACTTTCTATTCTTTTATTCAATTTCACAAATATATTGATTCGAACATCTAAAAAAAATCAGATATTGGTTATATTTTAAAATAACCTTTTATAATACGTTTGTAGCATTTTACAGAACAAAACTGTATGGAATATTTTACTGTATTAAATTGTATTAATGTAATAAATTTTGGCTATAATATACTGACTGGCATGTGTTTTAACTTGAAGGAGAAATTTGATCAATGAATTAGTGTTTATTTATGATTAGCAAACTGTGTGATGCGCCACGAAAATGTTTAAAGTCAATCTTTATCACGTAATATAAGTCTACGTTATGGCCACTTTAAGCGTGTCATAAAATTACATAAGAAATTACTTTTGCTTAGAAAACTTCTGGTAGATTTAGCACTTATATATTATAATCTATCTATTTACCATAATTATTAATGTCATAAAACTATCGTTGATAAAAAATATATTATATTAAATTAAACATTGTTATGTTCAAATATTGAAATTAATGATTTCTAATTCATGAGTCAATGACTTTTAAATTTCTACAAAATAAACTTAATTATACTACTATTTAGAGTTTTAGAGTAATATAATTAATTAATTTATATTACTCTAATTAGTTTACTTATTAACATAATATCTATAATTTTCCAAGTGTATAGTTTACATATGTGAATAGTTTATTACTTAAAATAAACATTTCTTTCTGACTATCAAAACCAGAAGTCGTTTCTAAACGCAAAACGATAAAATAAATAATTCTGAGAAGATATAAAAATACTCTCAAGGGACGTCAATTCAATTTTTTAATGGGGGGGAGGGACACATTTTCATCTAAATCAAGCTTGATGACCTTTTTACAAAAATATTTACCGTTTTATTTGTCTAGAGAGCATCAATTTCTTTCAGATTTTGTGCGAAATATATGAAAATATGAAGTTGCTATTAGCTTAAATATTAGAATCAGGATTTGTTATTAGTCAAATATTCTTGTTCAAGGAAAACTAGTTTCTTGTCTGAAATTAACGAAGTGGTGATCAAAAGGAAAATAAAGAAAATAATGATCACAAAATCAGTGCCAAAATGATCAAAAACGAGGAAAACTATAACTTGAATGAATATAAAGAGTGGCAACTGAAAATCTCAAATAAATAATTATTCTACAGCAATTTATAAATGGAATTTGAATGTTTTAAAATAGGATGAAATATATGAACTTTATTGATAGTAAAACAGCAGTTTCACAATATCAATATAACGCCAGAAGAAAATTAAACGAATAAATTATAGGCAGAAAAAAGTATACCCTGATAACTGTGCAATAGTAAAATTAGAAACACTAAGCGCATAGAAAGTGACACAGAATAGGAACAAGTGGATATGAACTGCATATCAATTAATAAGTATGTTATAATAGACTTTGTGTTATAAGTTTACAAATCATAAGTTTATTGTTTATATGTTTACATATGCTAGATTTTTTTTGTTTCTTTATTGCTTGTTAACGGAGCGGCATAGCGCAAGATTACTATATATTTAGCTTCAAAAACTAAAGTTTAGACTATATCATAACAATATATAATACCATCAATAGATAAAATCAACAATATTTGATAAAAACGATTAAAACGATGATTAAACGATAAAATATAGATAAAAATATTATCAATTACTATTAAAACTATTAAATTACTATAAAAACTGAAAATTGTGATATAAAAGGGTTTCAAAAATTTGAATTTTTGTCAAAATGTCGTTAATAAATTCGTAATATTAAGTTATTAACAACATTAATTATTAAGTTATCAAGAATAATTAATTAATAATTTATTATTAATAATTATTCAATTATTATTGTATTTCGGCTAAAATTCGAACCAATTTTTTTATAATTACTTTTCGTGGCACCCCTCCCTCTGATGCATCAGAGAATTTTAATAAAAGTTTGAACTAATTAAACTAATCGTATATTAAATAACTTTATCACATTTGTTCATATTTTTAATCTTTTATTTACAACAATTAAACTAAGGAAATATAATATCTTTAGATGACTAAATCATAATTTTGTTGTTATAACTTATAAACAATATACTAATCTGAATCGTTTTTATCTAATAATAAGCGTCGTGTTTAAAAGAATGGTTTAGAATTAGACTGATTGTTCTCTATTTTTTGATATTTAACAGTAGGCCTACATAGAGTTATTTTTATATTTTATGAGAAATAAACAAGTTTGATTTGATTTTTGATATATCATTCGATGCGATCTTGCCCCGCAAAAACCAAAAGAACATCATTGTAAAAAATATATCGAAAGACATTAATATAAAATGACCAGTTTAACAAACTTACCTCTGAAAAGAAATATAATATAATGTCCAAATAAAACGGAAATCAACCACTATTTTATATAATTAATTAAAATAAACAATGAAGTATAATTGAGAAGAA
>JAQIXG010000362.1:0-34735 GCA_034700105.1 Oconnorella tubifera
CCCATTATATAATTTAGCATTTGACTTATTCTGGCATTAGTTTTTTTCACAAATATAATATACATTATGTAACGATACGGAAAGATTCTATTAAATAAATTTAAATTACAGACCTAGGCTATTTATTTTTCAAAGTTATTCGTTTAATAAAGGAACAATATTAAACTAAGTGCAATTTTTATTTATTATTTATAACCCTCTAAAATATTTCAATTATCATCGAACTTTGTGATGCGGTGAAAAATAAAAATGTGACGTTGCGAAAATATGACGTTTTTACTATTATAGCTTGTCGGTTCACTCTAATCATGCGCCGCTAGCTTAGGCTACTCTCTACTTTGTTTATGCTGGACGCGTTGCTGTGTTGATATTGTAAGCAAAGTCTAATGATGCTGATACGTTCCCTGGCTATCAATCTTTCACTCACGAAGCATTATAATAAGGCCATGCGCAGTGGGTTAATCATTATCATAGTCATCATCATCGTCATTATGATGACGATGGAAAGTGATTCATTTAGATATGATTGGCAATTTGTTAGACATTTAATTAGTGGTCTACTAATTAAATATCTACCAAATTATCATTAACATTCTCCACAGAATCCATTCACGGGGGAGGGGATGATCGGGTTTTTTGAAAAATGAAATTAATTGTCAATTAATTCTACATTTTATTTTTTACATAATTAATTGATGTCAATTAATTCTACAACAGACTCAATCTCTCAGCCTAGAATGATACGTTTAAGTTGTAATCAATTTTATGTTCTGCTAATTGTTATCGTTTTTACTATTTTAGAGTAAACAGCAGCTTTACTCAATTTTATCTTTACCTGGAAACCGTAAAAGTACTCATTTTAATAGGACATACAATTAATACAATCAATGTCAATAGACAATGATAAAACAGTAAATTAGTCTTTTTCTACACACGTTTTCAGTGTAAAGATTAAGTCTACTGCAGAAAAAATGCAAAACATCTACTTTAAAATTTAAATAGACACGAACAAATATAATTTACAAATTCAAATATAAGTTATAATTATTTTAGAATAATTTGATTCCGTGATCAATGTTTTGAATTAACTGTATCTGAGAGCGCCGGTTTGTTGATATGAGATCCACTCGCATCAGTTTTGAAAGAATTCTGTAAAACTTTGATATATATCTGTAAATGAATAAACAGTTATATCATTTGCTTGATTACATCTAAGCTTATCAATTAACATAATATTTATTAAATAATTATTATTGTTGATTCCTAAAATATAATATATTAGATGGATCTGTTTCAAAACTAAATTAAGCTCTATCGAATTTATAAAGGGACCGATAGGTATTGAGCGGAAGTCCATCCTAAAAAAATTACTTTTCAAGACTTGTTAAAACTCGAATTGATCAAGTATGATCAATTTGATCAAACTTGATCAATGAAAAAGAACATCGATTCTCTCTCTCTATAATAAAAGTTATGACAAAAGTCTAAATATTAGCTTCTCACTAAAAAAATGTAGCTGAACAATTAACAACACAGACTTCAAATATTATAACATGCAATGTTTTACAATTTTTACTAAGAGAAAGAAAAATTAAAGTTTATACCTCACTAATTACAACCCATGTTTGGCAATCACTATGAACCATCAACTTTATTGCTTTGACAGGATTCAAAGTTTCATCTACAACACCCTCGGCTAAACCCGATGCATCGCTAAACTCAGACACAACCTTAATAACATTCCCAGGTGTTAATACTTCTACAGTCGTATTCATAAATTTATCACCAGGATGCTCGAGTCCACCGCTTCGAAAACGATATCTAAAATTTTAAACATTTTAAACTGTAGAATTGTTTTTAAAATTTAAAGAATATTCAAGATTATTTTCAGTAACTAATTTCAGGGCAGTCTATTATAGTCATACACGAGAATAGGATTATCTAATTAAATTAACTGCTTTCCTATAATCATTAAAAAAAAAATTCAGTTGACAGAATGTAAAAAGATTAAAATTGAATTTATATGGCTCGAAATTAAAATTATTTCACGTCTTATTATCAAAAAATGTTCACGGTAGTTTGATTTATGAAATTCAGCTACTTAAATCTTCAACGAAAAGTTAACAGCTATCAGTAAAAAATAGGTTATTTACAATGGCATATAATAATTTTATTATCCTGCAGTAAAGCATAAATATCCTGCAATCGAGTCACTTAAATCAACACACTTAAATGCGTTTAGCCTTCATAAAAAATTGTATACTATATAGTTCAGAATATCATGTGATAATATAATGACTATAATATTATGAAATGTTATGAATAAAAAAAAATAAAATAAATAAATCGTGATAAAAGCATACTTTTCTATGTAAATAACTTCTTTAAACTCAATTAGTATGACATCTCCTCGCTTGGGGGACAAAGCCCAAAAGAAAAGCTGCCCATTATATGCCTTTTCTAAACTGTGATCCTGGTAGATGGTCATAGTGGTTGATAACCTTGCTGGAGGATTACTATGAACTGCATGCATCGTGTTTAGTTGAAAATCTTTATCCTAAAATTATTTACTGCATCTATTACAAAATATAACTCGCGAACTCAACGAATTCAGTGAACAAATTCAAATAATATTAAACTGTTTTATACAATTGTATACATTATTATGTGAAAAGGGGGGGTGTATAATATTATAATGTAAAAGAAAACATTTAAATTGTAGATAATCAGAGTTTATTTATTTTATAGAAACCTAATTTATAAAAAAATTATGTTTCAAAGTTAGATTTTCAGAAGAAAATGATATTATTTGGAGCATATGATATTATTCCTTCAACTTACAACAAGAGCCTGTTTTTTGCCTTTTAATGATGAATAGACTCCCTTGTGTTGAAACAACGAAGGTTTGTGTCTGATTCGTAACGAAGGATTCATATTTGAACATTCGCTCTGTGAACAAAACGTAACAAACTCTGTTCTTTTAATAAAATTAAATTACAAGGAAAACAAGTCCTATTTTAAAATGTTTTCAATTATATTTTTCAATTGTAAATCACAGCTGTTAACATAATGAAATCGCATTGCAAATTTATAGTTTACTTCACAATTTCTTTTGGTTCATTAAAAAGTAATAATTTTGTAAAAATGGTCTACTATTTCTTGGAGGAGGGTGTGGGGCAGTGAGATATAGACACCCCTCATCATTAGATTAACCTACGATAAATGTCCCAGATTTCAGGCAAGCTTTGATAAGGATAACATGATCAAGCAACCAGTCGATCGGTTTATCCTTGTAGAACATCAAGAAGAAATCAATCAGCATTGGCAGATCACTGCTGCGAAATAGCTTGCCTAGAAATTATACAACATTTTTATCTTACTATTCTATCAAAAACTGATATTTACTGCACTAATGTGACATTATTATCAATACATCATAAACATCATTTATAAATAATGTATAGTATTGCAGAGCATCTGGTATGATTTAATTTGAAATATGTTTTAATATTTAAACATGCAGTCGGCATGCATGAAATAATAACTTTTGATACTGTGTGTCCAAATTAACTAAATTAAATTAATATAATGTACCTTCCAAAATTCTAACTCTCTCTCTCCCATTTACAAAATTATGTTTCTTAATAATACTTAATATATATAGATTTTAATTCACCAATCAAATGGTAGACAATCATAATAAATAGAAAATCAAAATTAAAGTACGATAAATAGACAACAAAATTAAATAACAAAGCCTTACAAGTCATAATAAAATTTTAAAAAATTAAAATGTGATACCAATAAAGCCAAGGTAAGAGAATTCCAGTAACATCCATTCTTTATTAATTTCATTAGTTTCCTGAATAAAGTTTCTCATAATTGTGGTGTACCCAGGCGTAGCAATAACATCATCTTCAAGTTGTAAATAATAAGAGGCTCTGCCGTGAGCTTGCAACATTAGGTAACTGTAGTCTAAAATCTGTTTAGCGCGCCATCTGGCGAAAATGCAAAAAAAAACTATTATGAAATATTAATTAAAGATGAGAATTGAGGTATGTCAGTTTTAAAGTTCACAGAAAAAATCACTACTGTGTAATAAATCTCTCAATTACAATCTGAGCGTTACGACGATCCATCATTTCTATTTCAAACTTCAGGATTTGAAACCAGAATAAATCATTAGTCTATAATATATTTCAAATAAAGAATTAGGTGTGTATTTGTATTTAAAATATATTGGTTATTATTTTAATAACTAGTTGTTAGTCTATCAAAAAATAGAAGTTGATACATATATTTTTAAATAGAAATTTGATAACGTCTGTAGATTCAAATGATCAAACCTAACACGATCTAAGCTGTCTCCAAATTTTTCCTTCAGATCGTTCATTGGTGGATAAAAGTCACGTGACGGGGCGATGACGTCAAGTAGTCCAGAGTCTAAGGCAGCTGGAAATCTGAAATTATTTGAATTGGCGTAGACAGGAATTTATGATTGGTAAGGGAGGGGGGGGGGTTGGGATTGAGAAATATTTATTATTCATTCGACCGTGGACGAGATAGCATACTATGCAATGCATAGTATGCTATCTCTGGGGTAATAAAGCACAATGGCACCAACCCAACAGTATTACAGTCAATAAATTAAATAATAAAAATGAAATAAAGTAACAAAGAGAATATATTGAGAAAAACAGTTGTTACTAACAATTGTTTTGTTTTTCTTACTTAAGTGGATAACCCGTCTTAAAAAATCCTAACCCAATGGGGGAGGTTTAACCCCCTAAATCTCCCCCCTTACCTACGCTACTGCTAATTTGTATAAGAATGGCAACCGTTAGTGTTAAGAAGATTACAAATTACAAACTGACTTGTCCTGCAGTTCTTTTGATACTTTCGAAATATACTTTTGATTAGACAGCTAAAAAGAAAAATATAAAATTTAATTTACAATTACACTCCTCCTTCCCTCCCCAGCTGAATAAATGAACATTTCAAAAATAAAAAAGGCTTCAAAAATTCAATTATTTCACTTTTTTATTTTAATGAGATTCAGCTAGCACTAACTGAAGCCAGACGCGTCAGTCTGTCTACACTGCTTATTCTCAAGATAAAATATTTATTTAAAAGGGCTAACTTTAAATTAATCGGACTAACTTTATGCCAACTGCTACAAGTTTGCAAGTTTAAATTGTCCAATAATATTATATTATTTACTAGTTTTAAAAATCCTAAGACGGTGTCTGCATAGTATTGAAAGATTTAAAGTTACAAGTGCTATTTAGTAACCTCTGTTATGCAAACCACAATGACATAATCAGACATATTTTCTTCATTGATATTATCCAACAAAGATTGCACTGTCATTGAAAGATAATCGTGATCTGCTCTCTCTACCGTGGTAATGCCAATCACCATAAATACTGAAATTAAGCAAAAAACAACAACTAATCTTTATTTGCTTTATTTATTTTTATAAATTAAAAAGATAAAGGGGTATAAAGCCACCCAAGTCACCCAAATAGATCCTGCAATGCAGCGCTGCGCCAACAGCAATTGAAATTGTTGAACAACCGACATAGTTTAAGTGCACGTTTCATAAAGTTACACTTAAACGTTTCTTAAAGTTGCACGACTGATTTAACTATTGTAACACGAAATTCTTTCAATAGCAAGATATTACAAAAACCTGCAGAAGAAAGATCATTGCAGTGTTTATTATACTCTACTCAGTATTATAATACCAGTACAATGAAAGTTATTATGACACAGCTGTACGTCTGACATTTTAATTCAATTTTCTTACTATTTATAATGCGTAATGTCATGTAAACTTGAAATAAACACTCAACATTAATTATTCAATCGATAGCATCAACTGAATATAACTGAAATCCCATCGAAAATTTTAATTTAAAGCAGTGATGTGACTTGAATTAAATTAAATTAATAGCAGTACGATAAAAGTACTGCAATGAATTGGTATTCAACGTGAAACTTAACCATTCATTTATTTTCAGTGCCTCATCACCAACGATGATTATTTAAATAGGAATAAGATTCTTGGTAAATAAAGATTCTTTGCTCGACAGTCCAATGTGTTTTATCTTCGTGAGTTTGTAAATTATACTTTGATTTGTTGTAATTCTATAATAATTGCTGTCTCAATTAATAAAAAATAAGAGCATTATAATTCGCTTCCGATCACTCGCTTCATTATTTTATGACCACGAATCTAATACTAAAAGATCTCAAGTACGCCCTCAAATAATAAAAACATAAGCTCTCGAATAATATAAGCACGAGGATCAATAATAAGCTTCAATAAGCTATCAAACACTAAAACATTGATATCTATAATAAGCTTTCAAATACTCAAATAAGCTTGAGAGCTGCTATAAACAGTGTGACAAATAAACAGTGTGACAAATAAACAGTGTGACAAATAAACAGTGTGACAAATAAACAGTGTGACAAATAAATAGTGTGACAAATAAACAGCGTGACAAATAAACAGCGTGACAAATAAACAAGACGGAGGGTAGAGTATAATAATTAAAGCCAGGCGCCTACTAAGAACTTTTACCCTATCCGATGTCGTATTTTAAATGATTAGCTGAATTCTTAAGACAAATGCTTGATAACATACGTTATAAGGTATAAGACTACCTATAGGCTATAGGGTACCAACATGACGTGGAGGGTAGAAATGAACAGAATAAATATTTCTTTCTTTTCCAGAAATTGGAAAAGAAAGTGCGAGTGTCAAGAATATATGATCAGAAAAAAAATCATTTTCCCCATAAAATTAAATTTAGCTCATTTCTAAAACATCATTGTTTTATATAATAATATTATTATATCAAATATTATTATAGTCTTAATATTTATAGATATAAAAACGTAGACCTAATATAAATTTATTCTTAAAAAGAAACGCATAGGATTATCAGGTTATTAAGTGGTCATCAGAAAAAGTATACCTCCCTTTCGACCCCGCGAAATGCTTAGTTTGGGTTTCAGTGAGCTCCGGAGGTCGTGCAACAAATGTGGCAAATAGTGAAAAATGGACGGAATGCTAACGTTGACAGTCAACTCGAGATCTGCCATTGATGCAACCATCTCATCTCTGATATCGTCCTCCGAATATTTGAATATTTTCCTAAATCAAAATAAATTCTTCAGACTAAGATTTATGTAAATGTGATAATAAGATATTGTGTAAGCTTTTTATTTGAACTAATATAGGATCACAAGTAGTATTACAATACTAGAGATAATATTATATAAAAAATATAGATTATAGTGAAACAGGCGCATAAACCCTATAGCCTACGCAGTAAAGTAGATATTGGGTCACGGATAA
Organism: Oconnorella tubifera; assembly: GCA_034700105.1. Taxonomy (NCBI): domain Eukaryota; kingdom Metazoa; phylum Annelida; class Clitellata; order Enchytraeida; family Enchytraeidae; genus Oconnorella; species Oconnorella tubifera. The sequence continues at coordinate 7,370 of JAQIXG010000362.1, forward strand.
AGGAAATCTTGTTCAATGTCGATCGAAATTTTTTTGTTAAATTGCGAACAAGAAATTTAAGCCAACGTTAAACTTTTGCTAAACAGTTTCCAACTGAAAAATCTATAATATTTAATCAACATGTGAGACATTAAACCTAAACTGATTCATTTACAATATTATTGAATTTTTATATACGCGATGCAACGGATACGTAAAGAACAATAAGCATTTCCTAAACATTAAGCCGTGCCAATGTAAGCATATTTAAAATATACTATCAATGTAATTACAACACAGTATAATAGAAATGAAAATATGATTTATAACGGCTAACTAACTCATCTTGTTGGACTCTTCTATTCGTTTGATATGATATTTGTAAGTGAAGGTTATTTATTTCTTTCTGACGTCTATAAGCTAACGAATTTGTTCTTTGTAACAACAGTAGTGTTTCAGCAATTCTTTCATTGATGTCTTCTTCAACTTTTTCTACATTAGTAAGACAGTTATTATGTTGTAGTGTTTTTAACGTTTTTGTTATAATTCGGATTATTTCGTTGCATATTTGTCAATCGATGTCAAATGTCAAATCGAAAGCAGCTTATAACCTGTCCCCCTGTTTCCCCAGCGTTCATTATAATATTTGTGAACTAAATCCGCTGCTGGCTTTATTAGTTAGGCTTGTCAAAAAAAACAGTGTAATATAATTTAAATTTTAAAGGTTACTTACCCGTTCTTATAAACCGCAACACAAGCCAAAAAATTGCACCAAAGACGAGAGTAAATACAACTAATTGTATTTTAGTCCGTGATTTGTTTAAACTTTTGGCCATAAAATTAACTTAACAATATTCAGATAACTAAATTTGTAATTGTTACTTCAATTTAGTTATAACTTTATAATTTAGACCTATAAACAGACTAAATATTATTTTAACCTACATATACCTTGGACTTATCATTGACATAGTTTTTATGTTTAAGACACTAAACATAATGTAGGCATACTGTAGTCTCACGCACACGCATTTAATGTCGTATAATTTCATTAACTTGTCTCATAAAACATCGACAAGAGCTGTCGACTAAAACTTTTGCACATTCGATACAGTTGAACGCATAATTTACAATAAGTTAACACTCAGTTCATGATTACGATGATTAAGAAAAAGCCTTGCAAACTTATGTATTAAAGCAACAAAAGAGTGTTTTAATAATTGTTATAAATGAAATGCTTGTCGATGATTTTAACAAAAAAATGTGGAAAACCAATTTTTAAAAAACGCCAGTGCGCATATTGGCCTATGCGCACTCGCGTTTTTTAATGTTGGTATGTTTTGATAACAATCAGGTCCAGGCGTATCAATGAAAGGAAAGTTAATTCTCTGAAAATTATATCTTACAATACTAATTCAATTTTATCATTAATCATTGTAGATCGAAATAAAAAGTAGCTTTTTATTATAATCCTATCTTATAAAACCATATAAATTATATAATTTCTATTAATAATGGTCAATAAATGTTACCAATGAAGTAAGTCTTGAAATAATAACTTAAATTTAATTTTTAAAGAGATAGCTATGACCGCTGAAAATCAGTTAAGAAACTAAAAATGTTAACAAGCGACCATGGTGCACGCATGAACAGAAATTAACCAGCAATTTGAATCTATATATTATTATTCTGGTGAGTCGTTATTCGTCTAATTTATAATTTGTATCTTTTATAATTGGTGTAAACTAATCGAATCTTACTCCCATCCTAACCTATTCAAACAGCTACCCAGCAGCTCAACTGTCAATAGAAATAATTAATTTAACCACTACAATAAAGTATTACAGCGGCTGAATCTGAAATAATATTGTTTTAAGCTTTTTGTATGTTATCAATATCATCAAGCCGTTGAGTCTAACCCTCGTGAAAATAATAAATTTTTCATTGTAAGTTGTAGAACGCGCCTACTGTCACTAAAAACACAAATCCAGCGACAAGTTACAACGAGACGTTTCTTGTCTATTGTATTTCAGTCAGTAAATCAATAACATGATCCTTACAACAGGTCTATTTGCATGGCTGGTCATTGAGCCACAAAATCTATTTAACAGAGGAGCTTCTTAAATTACAATATTAGGATTAGGCATATATATATTAATTAATTATCCATATTAAGGGAAGATCATTTTTGCAATTTTATTCGTTTTAATTTGGATAATAAACTTGCTGCAACCTTTAATACGATTCTTCAATTGATGGCAATGTTTGAGATATCATTCATTTACTAATGTAATCCATGACATTAAACGTCAACTTACTTATAAATACTAAAGTAGGCTATTGTTATATTAAACTTTGGTTGTTGGAGCAATCTCAATATAGATTGAAAACATAGAAAAATAAAACAGAACTTTTTATTTTGTTAGGTTTGTTATTTTATAATTATTACATATAACACAGAGACTTTAAGATTAGTGTTCTTTCAAATTCAGGACATAAATGGTTCAACTTTTTAATGCAGTGCTAACGTATACAAGAATACTGCAATACAACAAAACTGCAGTAGTATATTCAATATTAAAATATTATAATTTTTTTAAAAACTATATATAGCCTAAATATTACAAGATTAACATTAAAGCAAATATGCCCAGTCATCATTAAAATATAACGGAGCGTTCTTTCTTTTAAAAACAATAATAAATACAATTCTTCAATACTTATTACAGGAATATGTTTATTAATAACCTTAAATGCATGACCTGTCAAAATGCCCAGACAAATTGGCCCCCGGACTCTTCATTTTAGGGTTAGGGTTTGAGTTCTAACACGGGTTAGGATTTGAGTTAGGGTTAACATTATGGTTAGATTCCACTTTAGGATTCTTTAGGCTTAGTATTATTAACTGACTTGACTGGGCCGTTTTATCGGGTTAGAGTATTCGGGTCAATTTATCAGAATATACCTTAAAACTATTAGCATAATTCAAACAGATTAACATTTAAATAAATTGTACGTTAAAGATAAATATTTAGAAGACAGTAAGCAATGCAAAGACGCCATAGACTAGCGCGCAAGGGTACGCCACCAGAATCTGCTGACGATCCATTGCCAATGCTGATACGAATAACTTTGACGCTGAGAGGCTACACCATAGCACTGATGCTGCAGTTAAAATTGTACCAAGCATACCTCTGTGACAGAAACAATAATATTTTCATTTCATAGAAAACTATCAAATTATATGGGAACTTTCAGGACAGTTTCCCAAGACACTTTTTAATCTATATACATTCTATCAACTGACTTTTTATCTACAGTACTTGGTCAAATTACGTTGGTATATTTTTATTAAATATCGATTATTTATTAAGATAAATACGACGGTATAGTAATATTATGAAATAATTTCTATTAATTCATATAAAGTCGATTATGTAAAGTATGTAATGATTTATTTGTTTTCTGTTTACTGTCATATAAGCATAAAAGGTTGTATAATGAACAAGATGTGCAGAAATAAAGCTTGACTCGCAAAATAAACAAATTTCTTAAATTAGAAATATTTTATTTTTAAGAAATGATTCCGAAATAACTAGTTTACGAACGTTTGGTCTATGAAACTCTAACTACAGATATTTCATCTACAGACATTTGGTCCTAGACCTAACCTTAATGTCATATAGACCAAATATTGATCAGCAAATCAATGCCAAAGTCTGATAGTTTACAGACAAATTATCATGACACTACAAAATAAATTCATTAAAAAAAAGAAAGAAGAAGAATTGACTTACTGTAATGAGAGACCGACGGCTAGAAAAGAAAGAATGACCATGGGCAGTAAACAATACCCGAGTACACTGATGATGCAAGTAACTGAGACACTGGACAAACTCATAAGGTTCAAGAGAGCGTACATTGCAAGGCAACCGACCACACCAATGCCGTATATAAAACCAAACTGAACCTTACCTGCCTGAAGTAAATACTAAATTAAATTATCATTAAATATAAAATTAACAAAGCATAGAGACATTTGGTCAACCAAAACACTCATTTATAATTTAGAATAAAAATAAAATTTATAACACAAAGTCATCATGATGAAAATCATGACGTCAAAGATAACTGCAAATTAGTAACAAAGCAAGACTTGGAACCTCAAGGCTGCAGGTTTATGTCCAGGTGTGGTTTGTAATACTTTACTGACTACCTACATTCTCTAGTATGATTTCTAATTCAGCACCTAAGTTTTTTTCTAATAAAAAAATACCTAATTCTAAAAATAAATTTACAATAGTTCAGAATTCTATTATTTAACTACAAAATAAAATTCTACAAGAATTTTTTGGGAATTAACTTTAAAATACCACGAAATGTTATCAATTAAATATGAAATAAAATAAATTAAGAAGGAGATGTAAAGAATTAGACGTACCAGTAAAAGACTTCCCCCGAATGCAAGACAGAAAACAAGGGGACCGGCCAAGTCTGTGTCCTGCATGATGCTTGCATCAGGACGTTTTAATGGATTCAAGACGGATAATGTCTGAAATAAGAATTAAAAATAACATATATGTATACACAAACATAAATTTTGCATAAATTTATACAACTAGGTATGATTAAATAGTACCTATTGCTTCATTGGTAATTTATATTACTCTCAGAAGGTAAAATATTTCATTAATTACAGCTAGTATAATTGATGAAATAATATAATAATGAATTAATGTAAAAATTGAAGTTAATAGTTTATAGCTGTAATCAATCTAATCAAATGGTTTATAAATTGTAAATAAGTATAACAGAATGGTTAAATTAAATGAAGTATACTCTAAATTAAAATTTGAATCTTATTTTAACAGTACAGTAGCTTTTAATAAACTAGAAAGTTAATTATAAAAATCTATCTAAAGAATAAAGATATGTATAACGCAAACAAAAAACCAAGACTTCTAACCTTATGACAAATGTGTCCAAAATTTATTCCAAGTTCTGTAACAAAAAAACACCAAAGTCAAAAATACATTTTTAAAAAGTAGAAAATAACTATATTGTTGTCTCAAATATATAATAGGATTCCAGAGAAACAAATAGACAGACAGACAGACAGACAGTCAGACAGACCGAGAGTCAAAAAAACCAACAAACAGACAGACAGACAGACAGACAGACAGACAGACAGATAAACAGACAAACAAAGCAAACACTAACAATGCTTACAGAACAAAAATAGAAGCATAACCCAGATATTAGTAAAAAGACAGTCTCTAATCCAAAAATTAGATTATTCCTTTGGTAAAATTCACCTTCCATAAGGGGCGGCTCATCGTCAAAGTTATCACCACCATTATTCTGCTGCTGATTATAGCTCGGTGTGGGATCAGGGGTCAGAATTGACCCAGTGTATTGATTGCCGTGTTGCGTGGGATAATAGTAAGGTTGTTCTACGCTTTGATTGTAAGCGTTGTAGCCGCTTTGAGAGGGTGGCTGGGATGGCTGAAGCGGCTGTTGCTGCGGCACTTGTTGTGAATAATCAAACTGACCAAACTGACTTAATTAATATACACAAACGTTTTAAGTAGATGAAAATGAGTGGATAACAGAGGTGGGAGGAAAGGGGCATTTGTTCGTGTTAGATATTTTAAAATTCTTTTTAGCAAATTATATTTTTGGTACACCAGAAAAAATTTAATAAAAATAAGATAGACTGCATTTGCTTCGCAGAAGTTTAACTGAAAGACATTGATTAATTTAAGTCTGCTTCAATAGAATAAATATAAATAATGAAAAATATAAAATTATTAAATAAATGAACGTATCCTAGAATTAATAATCTAACATTGTATTAAAAAAAAGGTAGATGTCAGGAAAATGAGTACTTGGGAAAGTAATTATATTAATTAAAATGTCAAATTTCAGCAGCTACTGAAACTTATAGAAAGAAAAAATGATTATATGAATACGAAGGCTTACGGATCCTGGGGAAATTCTTCCACATCCCCCATATTATACCCAGCACTGTTGTACTCTGGGTAATAGCCTGATGAAAAATCTTGATTAAAGTTATTCGCCATAATTATCTAATATCTAAACAATACAAAAATTATAAAAATTAAATTGTAATTAAATTTAACTACCAGCTGCACCCTTTAGTAGATGCGACTTGTTAGCCTTAATTATCTCATTAAATATTTAATTTACTTTAAATTATTTTATTAAATCTCGTCAAGGGGACACAAATTTCCCTTGCCCCCCCCCCGCCCCCCTCAAATAAAACAATATAAATAAATAATATAAAGAAAAGAATAATATAAACATTACATGCCACATCAACGAACTTCAAGAACTGAATGAAATTACAACAAATTACACGATTTTATCAATTAATTACTAATTTATAATTATAAAAGTAATTAGTAATTATTACGAAAGTAATTAATAATTAAACAATACTATACGTGGCTTTTATGGATGATTTATGCACAGTTTTTATCAGATCAAATAATATAATTGTATCTGGTATTTGTAAAATAGGCCTACTCAGTCTAGTTTGTAGGCCTAATGTGTAATATTCACCTTTTTTATTTAATTTGTTAAATTTTAAATAAAGAAATATATAAATATTGAAATACAAGTTTTAAATTAATATGAGATCTAGCTAGTTGTATTTGGTATAGTATAAATTATGGAAAGAAACTGTTTGTATTTCATTTCGCTTTGGTGCATTGTTTATTTAAAAATTTCCTCACATTTTGTGACCGGGGAAGACGTTGGGGGGGCGGAACATTTGAAGCCCACCGAGGGGGAGCCTGTGACTAGGGGTTCATTGGACATCGATGGACTGGGAGAGAGAGCCGTTGAGGGACACCCTTCAGGGGAAACGGATCCAGCGAAACATAGGCAGGAAGAAGCGGATTTGAAAATACAGTCGGAGAAGATTGATGATAAAAATAGAACGTCATCAGATAGGGATGTTTCAAATGCTGTGCTACTCTGTATCCTTTTTTGAATTCGTTCATTTTTATTTTGTGAATAACATAGCTATAGAGTTGATAGTATAGGTTGTAATTATTAAATTAATCGTTAATTATTAACATTAAGTCTGTAGTGCGCTATCAGCGTGTTGAATATTATCGCAGTTATTTTCTAGACATTATTTGCAAGGTTTCAGATCGTAAATTATTTCAACAAAAACGTGAAGCGCAGAAGGATGCAGTTAAGACTATTGTTGCTTTGGGATCCTATGAGAAACAGTACAAAATGATTCAGCTTCTTTTTGGCAAACTTTTTACAGTAAGTCGTGATTTTGCTTAACCATAAAATTAACCAGAATAGTCGACCACATCAATAATTGAGTGACTTTATGTTATTAATATTTCAATAATATTTACATTATTTGGCAGATTATGACCAAATCTAGAGTTAAATTAACAGAATCTGGCTATGCTCCTGGAGATCAGTTTCCTACTGATGAAAATGTGAAAGATGGTCAGTTTATGTACATTTATTAAATGTTAGTGAAAATAAACATTATAATCATTATCATGAAACACATTTTATCATCATAATGATTAGTATAAGTGATAATTATTTACAGAATACGACATATATTAAATATAATAAGATGCGTTTATCATAATTCAATAAATATAAAATAACTTGTATGCCTTTTTTCTGTGTGTTATTTATATCCAGATGAGTGACTAAAGTTTAATTTTGTTATTTTCATTTTCTAGCTCTTTCCACGATATTAGAAAACACCGCATTTGTTGGTGATATACTTCTACGATTACCGGACATAACGCATGATCTACTTAAGTCTAATCCAGAGTGGAATCTACTGGTTCAGTGGGGAATTGGATTCTGTAACGACACACTTATTTTTGCTGGAAATGAAGCGATGCTTTTGTATACGGTGATTAATTTACATTGGTTTTTATAAGTGAATACTTACAGAGAATTTTTCCATTGTGTTTTATTATTTTAAATATTTTTTTATTTAGTTTTGTAATCTCTTTATGCATTGCAAAATGAACATTTAAAGAAATTTGTGCAATGAAAGATTTTAATTTTAAATCAAGATGGTATTTATATTTAAAGATATCTTTGAGATGCTTTTCTCGCGTATTTAGTCATTATTTTACTCTATAATAACTTTTATCAATAAATATGAATATTTCAAAAGTATTTTAATATATTTATTAATTTTACAGATGGCTCAAGAGCTTGAGATTGTAGAGATAGACCCTAATTATATTAATCCATATCGACAAGAAACAACGCAAGTAAGAAAATTTATTCACTGAGATAATATGTATATCTTTCGTTTAACTGTCTATCTTGTGATTGTGTTGAATGTTCATTTGTATATGCATGCCCCATTCATTCAAATTCAATAACGAAAAATGTTGCACACTTGATTAAGAATTGAGGGTATCATTCATAACTGGATATTGACATAATGAAAGAACACGAGTAATTCACAACATAAATGCGATATTAAAAAATTGATTTTAAACTACAGAATTCCAAAACGCTTTGAAATTATTGTAATTTATTTGCATTTGGATACAATTTACTGAACAGCTGAAGATTGTAAACTTTTAATATTCTTTTATTATAACATTAATAGTTCTGGTTTTATTATATAAAATTTAATTTGCAGGAAAAACTTGATGCAGAGAAAGCCAAGGCAGAGCACGAAGCTGAGGCAATTAGAAAAGCTCAGAAAGCGAAAATAAGGAAAGAGAAAAAGAAACTGAAAGGACCAAGAATGTCGTCACCAAGACACGGTGAATTATAACAAAAGTTCAGTTTTTAAGGGTGTCGTAAATAAACTGTTGCCTTTGTTGTATTGTTCTGTGAAATGTAATGTGTATGTCAGTTTCTTTAAATTTTTCATTAATTAGATTTTGACTAATTGAACTGAGATACAGCTGTGATTGAGAAAGTTACATATATTGTATATTGAATTGTGTTGTCAAAATTAATCGCCATTTCGATACATTTTAATTGTCATTTAATTAATACGATTGCTCAACATTTTATCTGAGAACATTTTGACTTTTTTACTATCGAAAAATTATCATTTATAATCATTCCTTTATTTTGAATTTACATTTCATTATTTGAATAAAGTGCACTTCTATAATTGTTACACTCTGTAATGTCCAATTAAGTTTAGAACTCGTAGAATTATTTAAAATTTACGAGAAATATCAATACAAACACCTTTCAATCGATCAAAATCAATCTTTAATAATGATAGAAGTCAGAAAAATGACAAAGTAAATTATTTTATGTAATCCTTGTGAATAACATTACAAAGCATTTAGAGTTTCATCAATTGGAACAAAGGGACATCCAATCAAAACATTTTCCTTATTGCATTACACGATTTAAAGATTTCGGTTATCTCATAAAAAAAGTTTACAGCATTTATTAATTACATCATAGTTTGATTAGATCAAATCTTAATACTGATATTTGAAGTTGATATCTCATAATAACATCTAATCTCATTTACACAAACAAATAGAAAACCAAATCATTCAGCAAACATCAACACAGTTAGGATAATTGTAATATACATTCGTTAAGCTATCAACATATACAAAATAGAAACAAAATCATTTTAGACTAAATGTCATCAGATCTTTATGATCAAATTTTAAAACATTCAATATGAAATATACATCTCAAACAAACAATTAATTTCATTGAAAAAATCAAACAGTACGGAAATATTAGAAAACATTCACATTCCTTTGCAACCTTTTCATCATCATCATAATACAAAACAACTGCAATACTTTATATCACATCCAGTCAAATGTCACCCAATCAATTTTCCTCCTGGCTTCAATACTTCTTTCCCGAAAAAAACTGGCGCCCATTATATGCCACTGGGTACCCAGCACTGACTTGGTACCCAGCATTCGGAACATGTAAATCCGTGCGAGGAAGCCTGTTTGGTATGTACTGAGGCTTTGGTATCCTGTAACCATAACCCACCGGTTCCGTCATCTCGCAGTAAACAGGGTTACGGAAACCTCTTGCGATCCCACATTGTTTATCATTCTTAGGTGGATAACTGGAGAGATATTTATCAGAGGGACAATATACGACTGGCTCATCATTCGTCGAGCTTGAATTTTTGTAGTTGTTGGTGTAATCTATGGTCTTTGGACGGTTATTGTTGGTGGTATTTGAAGTTCCGGTTTGTCCAGAAGCGGTGTAGAAGTACATGGCATCTTGCTGGTCATTCTCGATGCGTTCCTTATCAGCTTGCCATCGCAGTTGCTGGAGACGAGATATGACACTCGCATAGCCAAAAATCTGACATAATTTACAAAACGGTTACCAAATATAGAACATTTAAAAATAGAACTCGAGATTTTGATGACTCTTTAGACAGTTATGTTGACGAGTTGAATTCTGCTAAAATGAAACAACCTTAAACAATGTTAATAATTTTAAAAAAAATCACAATAAAGAATTCAAGAACATTTAATTGCTATAAAGTTGAATCAAAATACATATGCTGTAAATGAGATCTTTTGATATTTTAGAACTAGAACCACGATAAGATTTTAAAACACTTACATTGACAGCTAGCTTAACAATCCAGTAGGCGAGTGGGATAATCAGATACTGCAAAAAATAAACAATCTTTTATATTCATGCGTTTCAGATATTTAATTTACTATTAGGAAACTTTATTTAAAACCTATTTCACATATATTATATATATATACTCCTGCACTCCCATCATTGTGCATAATTGATCCAAAGTTATCCGTGATAAATGTAGATTGAAAGATAAAGGATTAAAATAAGAAAAATAACAGAAACACATCTTGTTCTTACACTTTTATGAAAATCCAAGCAGTGTAATCTGCCCAATTATGTAATATTGAGGGAGAAGACGATATAAACCAGAGTTGAATGTTAACATAAAGTGCAGTAAAAAAAGTTGCTTACACCAAGAACATTAGTGACTACTGGTGTTTTCTCACGATTAGTAAAAGCGGAGTAGAAAAAGTAGATGTTGATAGCCGCTTCATAGAGCATATAGATGGGCATCACGCTCAGCCATGGTACCAGTAAATGAGCTTCTTTAACACCCTGATGTACAGTGAATATAAATCAATCGATTAAGACCTCTATAAAAATTAAATATCATTTAGAAAATATTATATTCTTAGATCTACATAAAACTTGTAACAAGCTATTGTTTATTAGCTTAGAGAACTAGTACAGTGACCTAAGTTATAGGGTATTATATCAAATATTACAATTTTTCACATAGATATGTAATATTACAATGCAAATTTCACCAAATTCATTATACACAACATTCAATGAAGAGCCTACCAGTTCAATACTGCAAAGAAGGATACCAGAGGTCAGAGCTAGTATTGCATCCAGTGCAGCCAGAGCAAAATACATGCAGTAGATCGGAAACTGAGGTGAATTCACTGAAATATAACATGTACTGAAAATGACAATGTTAGGCTTAATATTGGACAACAAATCTACAAAAAACATTTTATATATTCACAGAATATTATCAAGAAAAGTTATGAGACATCTCCAGGAATAGAAGGGGAGTCAAATGCTCAATATCTTTTTCTCACAGTGCTCCACTGATAGTATTGCTCATGTAACAAACCTTTTAATTAGAAATAAAAAATAACTGGTCACACTTACAAAGAGCAGTGCCGTTCAGTTCATATTCTCCCGTGTAGATAGCGATCTGTAGAAGTATCTGGATGAGAGATGTTATCTGAAAACGAGAATGACAAATTCACAAGTTAAATAAGTAAACTTTAAAAAAGATCTCAAGTATCAAGTATTAACAACAAGCATCATTCATGGCATCACACAATTCAAACTAGCGTCTGCAGCTATAGTTTAGATTTTCAAAATTAAAATTAAAGAAAATTAAGGAAATTACATATACAGTGTACATGAAGAAGTTTAGGCTTACATTATATTTAACACTTAAAACTTTGTCGAATCTATAACAGCGTGACATGCATTAAATCAACTCGTATCAATATTAATATTACTGCAGCATAAAGTTGAACACTCGATCTACATTATTCACGCGTCCAGTTCTATCTATAATAGCTGATTTATTCTAAGCCAACACAATATTGATATACAGTGCTCATATATGTTTGCATAACAATTGATCAGAATTAAGCACGTTCAGAATTAATGTAAGCTGTTAAAACTATTTTCCAATCGTATTCTAAGATTATTTATTTTATCGTGACAGAATCTACAGGAAATTACTTATAGCATATATTTAAAGGCACAGATTTTATGAAGCTAACAGTAATAAATACTAATGAATATTAAAATTCAATTTATTATCCACAATAAACTTAAAGGACTGTAGACAAACTGTAACAGTTAGTCTAGATATTATTAACCTATATGAAGACTAGATCTAAAGTAGATCAAAAAATATTGTCAGAACAATATTCACCTAAAAGATTAAACAGTTATAAGTTCTCTATACTTACAAGAGTCAGGAGACCTGCGGACATCGTAGCATTTCTTAAATCGTTCCAGCAACAACAACTGTTGAGCAAAGGCATTTCAACTGTCTCTCTCTCTCGCTCTCTCTTTCTCTGTAGTAACTTTAATACTTTAGAGATACAAAATTTAATACTCTTTTACAAGTTAAAATGGAACTTATATTTCACTTTAACTGATAACTTAACACAGGTTCCTACGGTTTAATGCTTACTCAATGGACCGCTTACTTATACTACCACTCAATTCTTATTCTGTGAGGAGATCCGTGGCAAGCCTATCAGACTTGACGGATAGCTGTAGCGTCGACATAAAAGTCACTGCAGATTATTCTCAGTGGACATTCACTAACAAAATAAAATTTGAAATTTCGCACGTCAAGAACGAGCAAATATTGACTGATACTAAGCAGCCCAGTGATAGGCTTTCAATTTAAGTAGACCTAATCATCTAAAGATATTTAAATTTGGCATATGTACGCTGTATATTTTAGACCTACATAACTATAATTATCATAAATTATGATAATTATATGGCTATGGCTATGCTTATGATACAAGCTAGCGAACAGAATCGACACTAATTATAGAAGATGACCAATAATAGTGGACAATTTATACTATAAATTGGACATATTATGTTTCATTAATATGTTTATAAGGTAATTTGTGCTCAAATTTGCTTAAACGATTTTAAACAAATATACAAGCCTATAAAATTTTATCCTTCTAGTATGTTACTATATTGCTAAACATAGCTTATAATTAATTATCATTACTCTTGTAACATTGATACTGTACTAAAACTGATAATGCGCGTAAGTGGTGCAACAATTTCATACTCGTATCATCTAATGCTATTATAGCAGAAATTTATGACGCGCTACCATAACACGCACAAAAACTTGACGCAGTACCTTTTCACCCTGTCCCACATCCACATTTCACAAATTTCATTGCATTCTATAAATAGATGTCCATTGAATTTACGTAGTTTATGTTAGGATTAGTGAAATTGCAACAAAAATTGCAATTTGGTGTCCCTTTTCGTCAGTGATCAGATTTCTGTGATAATTGTTTTTGGGGGGCGAAAATAAAAATTTGTCCCTCAGGGGGGACGGGTACTGAAAGTGGATTGTTGTATAAAAAAAATTAGATTTGCAGATTTAAAATCCCTCGGTAATTCGCAAGATTATTACAAAGTAATGATATTGTATTAGTTGAATCGTCGAGAGCACACGTTGATTAAAATATAATATTATAATAATTAGAAATTAAAATATATTAATTCAATATATTTAGATAAGTTTGCATTTCGATTGGAATGAATTAAAATGCAATTGCTTATTCATTTTTGCGCCAGCTTGCTGCACCTTTAGCGAGAAGCTTAAATTAATTAAATCTGAAATTTCATTAGTAGGGCCTATGATGTATATATACTAATCTAAAATTTCAAAAATGTAATTTTTATTAACTTTTATGTTATTTGTACTTAATTTTTATGGCCAATATGGATTAATTACTAAGCGCAGTCGATGCATCATTAAGCTATCCAACTATTTAATATATTTCAATATATTTCTATACTTAATATCATTGTATCATTTACTACATTCTAATTCTAGCGCTAAATATAAGCATTTTCTTCCTAAAGTGGTATTTAATAGTATTTTATTTTCAGAATTTTAATATTTTTTACAGCATCCTGAGTGCATCGATTAGTTGAACACAACCATGTTTAGCCTGGTCACTGCCCTGGTCTCCCCCCACACCATCGAGGTCCTTCGTGCCCACAGGAAGGAGACCCTGGCTGCCACCCTGACTGACAGTGCCAATGTCCTTTGCTTCCAGCCCACTGACAATGTTTGCCTGCTCCAGGGGGAATGGGAGAACGTCAAGAAGGCGTATACAGTACTGGAAGAGCATTATTTCAGAGCACAGGCTGAGGTCTTTGGCTCTTTTTTCCTTCATTAAAGATAAAGAGATTGGGTTGTTTTTTGGTTTAAAAGATAGATGACTGATTCATTCAATTGATTTTCGGTGTTAAAATTACTTGTACTGGATTCGAAAAGAAAATTATTTATTGTATGCTTTAATGCTGTCATCATAAACTTCTATTGATGGATTGATTGATATGGTTTCTGCGTAATCATTACGTAATCATTGCTTTTAGTTTTTGTAAGTTTTTATTTATCGTATAATTGACTACATATTGCATAGTACTGTGTAAAGAACATGAAAGTAAATTCTATATATTACTTATTCTTATTGAATTAACTTATGAATTCAATTAGGAATGCTATCGCTTACCTATTCATGTGTTGTTCTCTTGTCAGCTAATGATGCGCGAGATGCTCAAAGTTCCCGAAACAAACGACGCCAAATCACACACCATCCACAACACCATCATGTCTTCCCTCTTTCCAACGACGTCGTCTTCTGCTACATCATCCTGCAACACTGACTCATCCGATCACGCTAAACGCTGGTCCCCCGTCTTTAAACAAACCCCGCCTAACGTCCCGTCAAGAACCAGCCCCTGGGGTGACACCGGTGGTGCCGAACAGCGCCGCAAACAACGACACCCCTTGTGTTCGATCGACACTCTAACGAGACGTAGGGGATCTTCGATTCGTGATGAGAAAGACTTAATAAAACATGACGCCGCGATGTCGCTGACTCACGATGATGATGAAGGACCTCCGATTCTATCAAGAGAGAATATAAACGGCGCGGGAGTGGACGCGCTGTCGTTATCATCGGAAGAAAGTGACACTAACGAAGAACTCGGATATAATTACCAACATTCTCCTGTTAGTCCGCCATCGCGCGTTGCTTCCCCCATCGTTATTCCGCAAAATGGAAAGTCGGATAACTTTAGAATCGATAAGGCGCAATATAACGTAGATAGCGCTTTGTTTAGAAACGATATCGCTGTGCTCGGTGGCAGCGCTACTGATTGTAGTTTATTGGCCGAGAATCAGATAGCGGCGATGGAGAAAGCACTACTCGGGAGATTAGACGACGATCACGCGATGATTTCAACATCGGGCCGCGTTGATTTGAACTCCCCGGTCATCGCAGCGACGACGAGTCAGCAAATTTTGTCGACGAGTCAGTTATCTTCGAGCCAGCTGGCGACGAGCCAACAGATCTTGGCGAGTAGCCAGCTGGCGACGAGCCAGCAATCTTTGGTATTGAGCCAACGCGTGGTGAATGCGGCAGCGGCAGCGTTTCGTACGCAACAGTATTTCTCTGAGGCTTCCAGCGTGGGGGGGAGACGTCTCCCGCAGTTCTCGTCGTTATTTTTAAGCGCAGGGGGAGCGAATGGTTTGGGGGGAGGGGCGGGTGGAGTGTTGCCCCCTGGGGGAGGGGGAGCATGGACACCCTACGCGGATTTATACAGCATGCATTTGTCAGCGCTTCATTCGATGCACATCAAACAAGAGGGGGAGGGTGATCATGACGTAGAGGGGGGGGATGATGTTAAGGATTCATCCATGAGTTACAGGATCGACGGGGGGGATGATCCCTCGGGGGGGCTAGCAGGGGGGATGCAAGAGATGAGATGTACTAGGTGTGATAAGACTTACCGCAGTGAAGCACGTATGAAAGAACACGTACGTACGCACGAACGCGATTACGTACCAGTTCTGCATTCGTGTCCAAAGTGCGGTAAAAGTTTTACTTATCGGCACAATATGGTCGTGCATTTGAGGCGATTTCACTACGGCTGGCAACCGGCAAAACGGCACGCTTGCCGAGTGTGCGGCGTTAAGTTTCAGAAGCCGTATTTGTTGCGCTTGCACGAGCATAAGACGCACGTTATGCACGACACTGCGTCGAATAGTTTTGATTGATGTCTTTGATTTAGTGTCGAGTGGTTTTGTGCAATTTGGATTTTACTTGTTTTGATCGTTTATATGTGGGGTTATTTTCGGTAATGAAATTTAATGTGAATTGTAATGGAAAGTGGTTTCTGTCATTTAGTTAGATGAGAATTTAATGTTACGATATGTTGGTATTAATGAGGATGTAGTGGAAATTTAAGCTGAGAAAATGAGATTAGAATTTAAGAGATATGGAAATGAGACTATGTTGTTGTAGAATTATTGGAGTTAATATAGAATTAAATAGAATTTCAAATAGTTTTAGTTAAATGTGTAATTATATACTTTAGAAATGGAGTAGAATTTTGTAATGCACATTTTGAAGCCACAGTATATTCAGTTTCATATCATTTCTTAAGTAATATAATTATAATTTGATTTAGAAATTCTAAAATGATAGTGCAATAATATAATACTGATTTAATTGGTATTTATTGTTGCAAACTTCATTTTAGTTTAACAAAAATGAAGTTTGTTAAATTAAATTGTTTTGATTGTATTCAGTAAATACACTTCCAAAGTGATAATTGCGACGCCATTTATGCTGCCAATTGTATATGGTTTCATTAGCATTGTTTTTATTAGTTAAACTAGATAAATCTGCATTTGTTTGTCAACTGAATCTTTAACTTTAGATGGGCGGTTAATTAGTTATGCGGTTTCTTATGCGAAATATGCATAAAGACTTACGATGCGGTGCTTGTGCATGCTTAATATGTTATGCATTTGATGCTTATTTGTGTAGTTTATTAGTGTATGCGAGGCGTTATTTGTATGCGGTAATCGTTTGTGCTTATTATACTTACGTATAAGCATTCGAAGTAAGTTTAGTTATAAAATGTCACACTAGGCTTTGATGCATTTTGTGTTGTTATTAAGTAACGCAGTGAAATATATAAATTGTTTATAATTCGTTAAAATTCTGTAGCGCATAGAACACATGTTAGTGATTCGAGCATTCTGATAGGCTGCTGTTTAAATAACAAGCATTTTGATTGGTTAAGATTAGTGTGTGAAATAGTCTATTGTATAGAGCCAACATCTTCATTTGTACGCGTTTTGAATTCTGATTTATTTTATAAATGAAGTAATTTTTTAGAATTATAAATTATTTTTAGACTTTTAATTCTGCATAATTGTTGTGTATTAAGCTTTTATTATGTAAATTTAAATGCAATATTCCTAGTTAGTCTTTATTTTAAAATTCTGTGCCAAGAGTTTATTACTGTATGATGAGCTATTATTACCATTGAAATATTAAAAATTCTCAGAAAATGGAACCTATAATAACTGCAGGGACCAGTACAAAATGTTGTGTTATTAATAATAAGGAAACTTCATAATTTTAATGAATTATATTCTTTCTTTAGGCATTATGAATCAGTATGATTCTTTTCAAATTTACATTATACCACGAGATGCTATTAAATGTAAATAAGTAAAGTACATGTGTTGTAAAATTGTTTTATTAAATGCTGCATTTATATTATTATTATTATTATTATTATATCTCGTTGTTTTCTAACAGATACTTTATTTTGTTGATTCCATTAAAGTGAACCTGCATTTTGTCTAATAAACAAACCATATCTATTTATAGATCATTAAATTGTACATAGAATTGGAATTAATACGGTTTTTATCTAGTCATGATTTTGTTCTTGTTATTGTTTGAATATTTGAGGTATTTGTCTAGTTTACAGGGTAGAAGAAGAATTATTTTATTATTTTGTTGAAATTTACGCCAATGTTGAGTTATTCGACTTATTAGAATCCGTTACATAATTATTGAAAAAGGACGTAGTGAGATTATGCGTTTTTTATAGATTATACATTTATCTAATTCACCCTCTGAAAATCTGATGACCTTTTAATCGTAATCTAGTTTACTTTAGTCGTATGGCATAAATTTGCAAAGTAATTTGGATTGTTAATGGTTATTAACTGTGTCAATTTGTAACAGTTTTTATCTTTAGTTGATAAATTGTAGTTTATAACTTATTTAAATTGATTTTACCAACTTTATATTCATCGCTAAATCATAAATATATCACATATTTAGCGGTCATTTTCATGTATTGAATCTCTATACTAACTCACTGATTAGTCAACTCTTCTCTTGTCTATACATTTTGAAAATTGCTGCGGCATTTACTTTAATATTATTGTAAATTGGTTTAAATTATTTATAGCATGATCTCATGAATTGTTAATAGTGAAATTAACTCGGTGATTTGTGATTGCGGTGATTTTATTATTGCAAAGATTAACAAAATTTACTTAATTTAATACGTGCTAAAAACGGGGATAGCTATTTTCTGTTTTATTTTAAAAAAAAAGACAATTTTAGTTGCGATACAATTAAGCTTCCAGTTTTGCAATAAGCCTCCCTCGAATTATTTTGGAAAATAAAAGCTTTTGAGAGAGAAAAATTTATCGTAAGAAATTATTTCTTTTAAATTAACAGTAAGAGACTTTTTATATTTTGCCCCTATCCCCTAATGTCTTCAATTTTCAAAGTTAGTACCATCTCTGGATATGTTGAATTTTAATAAATTCGAAGATAATACTTTGATTTGGTATCACTATTAGTTAATCCGTGATTAAATTAATTATATTATTAATTATATCTTTAAGTAATTATATATTATATACTTAATTAATTATACTATTCAATCAATATTTCAGTTCGACAATTAATTGCGTATTAATAAATTGAATTGTTAATTGATGATCCGATAAGTTGACTGCTTCAGATTGTTGTATATTTATTGTTATCGTATTCCATATGTGTAGAAGATGAAATAATCTGACAAATTATGTTGTTTTGGCAGTATTTTAGTTATTTGTAACGCGATAAAGTGAAATATCTACATTCTGACTTTTTTTTCAGTTATTTCGTGGTATTTTTCAAGTCAAATTTTATATTTAAATGCTTTTCTAAATTTAATTTAAAGCGAAATTTTTACGTATTATTTTCCGTTTGTTACTGTATGTTTTTCATCTGACTTTTTAATGGCTTAAATATAGATTAAACCATCGCTTCATATCGTGGTAATACACTAAAGAAACATATTATTTATTCTTTGTTTTGACTCGCTGCACCTTTGTATAAATGAATAGTTACTTATATCGTGTTTAAATAATTTAATGTTGGTATTTCAAATTAGAATTGAATTCTAACGTTCAGTGGAAGTAAATAATGTGAAAATATTCGTATCAATTGGATCCATTGGTTCTTACTAATTTATGATGTTTACTTGCTTAATGATTATAATTAAAACTGAGAAACTAGTTATTTAAATAGTATTTATACTATATTTAGTGCTAAGATTAAATTTATATCGGGTTAAAAGTTCTCTGAAGGGTTAGGGTTAGTTTTAATTATTTATAATTGGACGATTAAAACTTGTTCATTTTCTATGTGACTGTTTTTTGTGATGCTAAGTTTTGCATTGAATACATTAATAATTCATTTCGATTTATTTATTTGACTAATTTCTATATTTGCAGTACATTTACTGTTGAAGTTATATTCTTTTCAGAAAATCAATCCGCCAACCTGAAACATGAATAGTGCTAATAATGATTTATTATTAGATTTTGTTTACAGTATATGCACATCAGAATCCGTTTCAGTAGCGAGTGAAATAACAATTTAATAAACCAAATGCATCTTATTGATGTTATGTTCTTATGATTTTATCATTTTCGCTGCAGATAAAAGACTTCAAATATATATATCTATAACGTCTTTTCTTTTAATCGTGTATTGAAATATTTGAGTAGCTGTGCGTAGCGTATTAATGCTCGTTATGTGTTATAACAATTGTCGTTATTAGGCTAATATTACTCTAGATGCAAATAGTATCTCTATGTACATTGTATATAATAAAATAGTTCTATAAAATTATTGTATACATATGATTAATGTAGCTCCAGTACCCGATTCAGGGGCCGCAGACTGGGCTAATATGGGCTTCCAACCCCCCCCCCCCCCCACTACCCCTCCCCTTCTCTTATTTTTTATTTTATATCGTTTGAGAATATGACATTGATATACTTTAAAAAATATCATTAAAAATATGGAAAAAAAGATCAATTAGTCTGACAAGTAAACAAAACAATAAAAAATTGTGTTGGGTTCCCACTCCCTCACCCTCCCCATCCCGGAAATTTCTAGATTCGCTACTGTGTCCATAGCACAGCTATAGTAGTAGAGTCACGAACATTATTATGTAGAATTATTACAGTATATAGACTTATTTGAAATCATGTATACATTTAATTTATTTTCATTGTAGGGTTGAATAAAAACTGAAGAAAATAAACAACGTGTTTATTTTGTGTTCATACGTCCAGCTTTCTTTCTATTAATACTAATTATTTCTATTTATTTATAAATCTTAATTATTATATCGTGCTTTTAGATCAAAATTAAATTTCAGACAGATGTCGTGATTCAACTATTGATAAAGTCGTTACCAAAAAATCACAAAAGTTTTGATAGTAATCGAATTTTTCATAACTGAGCAATTAAACAATTAGCATAACCTACTAATTATTCATAATATAACCTAGTAAATATTTTTTAGTGCCAATCTTTTTTTTGTAATAATAATTCCAGTCTCAACAGTATGCGGAAGTTAAATATTATGATTCTCTGAATAATCTAAATAGTTAGTTCGATATCATTATTTTGAAGCTCTAGTATATTAATTGACTAATTGTTATTGACTTATCTCTAATGAAGCATACATACAAAATACTTACACTTCTCGTCTGTTAGTTACTATACAGTAAGTCTGTTAGTTTTGTAAAGCGTTACCAACGTTATGAAAACTTTATAGACTTATTAATTATGCTGTGATAGTTTTAAGCATAATCAGGTTGGTACAATTAATTAGGAAAAAATTATTTTTTTGTGTACGTTTAAACAGGGCTGCATTATTAGAAATAAAAGTAATAAACATTTGTTTCAAAACAAACAGACATTATGCAATCATGAAAACCAACATTTCTGTTTTACGATTGTTTAGAAGTGCATTAAAATTGATATTTAAATAAAATATTGAATCAAATTCGATATCTAGTTATTGATTGTAATTGAAATTCTGAATATCGATTAACTCGCAAAGTTCAATAAATGTTTCTATTGTACAATCAGTAGATCCTTTTCCTAGCCATAACCCTAGGATAGGGTTAACAGCCCTCTGCCGCTAAGCTGGTGATTATATAACTATGGTTAGGGTTATATATATATATATATAGCCTTTAATGCTTAATACTCAAATTGACAAAGGCTATAATGTAACCCTAACCATCATGAAATCTCACTAGAGAAGTGGTTAGAGTGCCTGCCTCGGACGGATTGCCCACGATTTTCTTTAGCATGCTGCACCCTTTAGTAACGTGCCCTAGCCATATATAAATCGTAAACTTAGCCCTAACACAAGCACTAACCCTAACCCTCGCCCTAACCTTAAGTAGCCCTAACCTTACGCTAAAGTTACTAACCATAAATCCAACCCTAAATACTAGCCCTACCCCTAACCCAGCCATAACCCTTCATAACTGTAGCAAACATTAAACCTAAAAAACATCGCTTAACCTAGCCCGTATCTATAACCCTAGGCTAAAGTTATTGGCACTATAAACCTAACCTAGCCCTAATCATAGGCTATAGTTACTATACTAAACCCTAAATCTAACCCAGGGCTAGCTACTAACCAACAAAATGGATAAAAAGTAGTTAATTTCTCATAACTCAGACAACCACCAGGTGTCGTTTATTCTTTTATGGCGTTTATTGGTTATTAAAGTCTATTAATAACCAATGAAAATTGGTTAGAGTGCTGGACTCAGACGTGAGGTCTTGGTTCGAATCCCGGTTTTTAACGACATTCTTTAACGTGCTGCCCTTTAGTTATAAGGTGCAAACCCTAGCCCTAAATATATAATTCGACGTTGTTGTTAATCATACATGACATTGTATCGACAACTTAAATTATAAACGCTTTTGAAAAAATACTTATTTTACATTTTAATAAGCCCCTTTATTTGTGATTTTCACATTTATTATACTGGCACTTGGAACAAGGATGCGATTGATAATATTGAATGTTTGCTTCTAATCATAAATTTTCGTCTATATGCATCTATCTGCTAGTAGTATAGCAAGTTTGATATTACATAGTAATATGTTTAACTGTTACAGTAAACTTTACAGCTCTGACAGATTTATTTATTACTATTTTGGCAGCTAATCAATCAACTCGTTAACAACAGATTAAAAGATAATTGTGGTTCCGGGTTTTGCTGTTTACATCATCCGGCTGAGTCAACGGTGCTATAACAGGATGATTTATTTGCTACGATTCTTTGCGATGATTCTGATAACTATAATAATAAACTTCTGCTTTTTTCAAGGAATTGAAGCCACAGGTCATTAAAACTAGAGTGTTACAATTTCATTAACAATTTGTTAACATTTCTTCCATCATTTTTAATGATTTTATTAGTAAAGATTTATGATATTCTAAAGAAAATCAATAAGAGAAAGGGGGGAATTTAAAAAAGTTTTTTTTTATTGTTTAAACTATACATCTGAACTACTGATAGCCTAACTCAGATTTTTTGTGATGTGAGCATTTATTCTTTTATTCAGTCATGAAATTGTTTATTCACTCAATTTATTCGGAAATAAATTGGCAGATTATTTCAGAATTTTGATTTGTGTACGATTATAATTGTTGTTGCATTAAAGACAAAGCAGAAAAGAGTAGTAGGTGGTGTGTGTATGTGTGTGTGTGTGTGGGGGGGGGGGGGTAAAATAAATACTCTCTGAACTTCCAATCAAAATAGTATTGGGATTCTTAATGAATAATTAGTTTATATTAAAACAAAAAGTCACATAATTGATATCATGATATGAAGTTTTGTTACTTCGCTTAGATGGACTGTATACTAGCAATGGAACTTCTATTCTGTTTATAAGAGAACCGTCGGACGATACAAGTGCTGTATTATCAGTATATCATCAGGTATATTAAATAGAATTAATTTAATGCTGTTACATTACATAGTATAAACGTTTGATTTAAAAGTTACTGAAATTTAGAATGGAATGCATTTAACTTGTCGGTCGCAACAGTTGATTTAGAAATTAGATACCTTTATTGATATCTTCTTCAGACTTTAAAAGTAATGACGCTTTATAACTTCTAGACCTTTTAGAAGTTTAAAATAAATTTCACTTTAATTCA
Organism: Oconnorella tubifera; assembly: GCA_034700105.1. NCBI lineage: Eukaryota > Metazoa > Annelida > Clitellata > Enchytraeida > Enchytraeidae > Oconnorella > Oconnorella tubifera. The sequence continues at coordinate 31,061 of JAQIXG010000362.1, forward strand.
TGAAAATAGTACGAGATGGATTTTCGCTATACCATTATTTGTTCAATCTCAGATCTTTTTCAGATTTCTGATCAACTCAATTAAACTAACTATATTTCAGGAGGAAAGCAGAATTACCGGCTTGTGCTATGATTTCGAAGAGAGCCTTTTATTTTGGTCGGATATCAGTGAAGTAATAAATGGTATCTTTCAAGCAATGATTGCCCCAGACGGGTCACTAAGCGATATCATTCACATCGTTAGTACTGGTGAATAAGAACACTTTTTTCTTTAATAGTTGTATCTTTATATCTTTATATCCTATTATCTTAATATTAACTTGTAACCTACTGTATAAATATATATTTAACTGGCATTAAGCCTGTTCAACAGTTTTATGAACACTTAAACATGAGTACCAGTTATGGATAAACTTTAAAGCTCGAATTAGTTTTACTGATTGAAATCATCATCTGACCAAATTGAATTACTGTCATAATTCAGGATCTATGAGTTAATCACGATTAACAAATCATTACCTACAAAACAGCTTATTTGCTGAGATTAACTTTTATTTTAATTAAGCATATTTATCAGTGTAAAATCGTTTTAATATAATTTTTATATTTGTATCCAGCAATTCATCATTATCAATAATTATTTCCTATTGCAGAATTTTATAATTTTTATCTTCAAGTCTTTTTTATGGCTTCTAAATTGAATCATCAGATTTTTCATATGGCATTAAATTATTTATTTATTTCAATAATTACCTTGACAATGTTTAATGTTGATTTCAAATGAAATTTTAAGTTAACTTTCGAACATTTCTAGGCATTTTAAAGAGATACAGAATCAATAAAACATCAAGTTGAATCCAATTTATATTATAAAAAAAACTTACAGTTGATATTTTTAGTCTGTAGGCTGATTGGTTGCAAATTAAATCTTGAAATTTTAATGCAAATGAACAGATAGTTAAAATTGTCAATTTACTTTTTGTTCAGATACTTTGGAGATCAATGGTCTTACAATTGACTGGGGAGCTAAGAACCTTTATTGGACGGATGAACGCAAGAAGACTGTGGAAGTTATGGACTATGAGACCAAGGCAAGAAGGGTTCTTGTTCATAATCAACTTCATTCACCTAGAGGCATCTTTGCTGATGCTATTAGTGGGTAGGATATTATGAATATTATTTGTTTTTTCTAAGTACCGGTATATATTATTTATGTTTAACTTATCTTAATTGTTTCTCTTAATAAATGCAATGGATGATCATGGAAAGTAGACCATATACATATAATTAATTGAATAGTTAATTAAAGCTAATTAATTAATTGATAGTTGGTTTAGTATCTACTTTTTCCATTAAAGTTTTACTACTGTATTAAAAAGTAAGTAGATTGATGCGGGTATTGTGTAACTGAACTTTTGTATTGTTGAAATGATGACAGATATTTGTTCTGGAACGATCAGAGATTTGAAAGAATTGAGCGATCTAGGCTGGATGGATCTGAGAGGATGGAAATTGTTAGCGGCAAAAAGTTTCCAAATCAAATTACTGTATATAATGGGTGGGTTATAAAAATGAGACAATTTTAATCGTTTTGTGTTATTACATATAAAAACTAGATATCATTTAATTAAACATAATTTTTGGATTATTTTGCTGTACATTTCAGTGTGCAATATAGTTTTAATACATTTTCTAGGCATCTTTATTGGGTCAATTCGCATGATATAACACTTGAAACCAGTGACTTAGATGGACAGAATTTCAGAGTTTTATCTAATCTCAGTCAAGTCACTGATAAACAAAACATATTTGGTTTAGCAATTCACAATGACATCGCTTATATCACAAGCTGGATCAATAATCGCTTGATTAGGGTTAGGGTAAATGACGGATCCATTCAGCAGATGGCAACAGTGTCTCTTGGAAATGATGTCATGTTTAGTGCTGTTTATTTCAGTCAGCAATTTCAACCAAATAGTAAGTATGATACTTCTTTTGCCTGATGGTTAAAAGTCAGCTCGATAATTCATAATTAATGATCAAGAATTCATGGTCAACCGGATAGCATAATCTGGCTGCTCTATTTATAAGTAACAAAATGGAATACAATCAAACTCAAAATATTATAAATTTAAATGGTTAAGGCTTATAAAATGTAGTTATTATTTCAAGTTTTGGTTATATGCCTATGAATGGAATATTTCCAGCATTTCAATTATGTAAAAAAATGTGTAAAAAATTAATATTTAACAGACACTTCAAAGGTGTGCTCCATGTCTGACTGTGGCCTCTGTCTGCCTACTGGGATCAGATCATCGAGGTGTTCTTGTCCAAGTTTTGGTGGCTGGGAACTGATAGGTTCCGCTTGCAGGGGTAGGTTGTGTTTCTTAATTGCTGCAATTATTGGTAATGACTTTCCAGAATTTGGAATATTGATATCGAAATTTTTTTAATCAAAAATTGACACACTTCTTTTTATGCTGCACATCACTGCAACTGTATCAGTGAAATATAATAAAAAAATATATATTATTTTGTATTATCTCTCGTTGTATTATTAAACACCCTTTATTTAGCACCAATTGCCAATAAATCATAATTAAATATAATTATTATTTAGAAATAAATACACCTCGTTTATAATTTGGAATTATTGTAAATGCTATAGATATCCATGTAGAATATGGTAAACAGATGTCTTTGTATCTAAAACTCTTATATTTTTGTTATCAATTCAGGTGTGTCTGGTGACATATTACTTTACACACTAGCGGGCAGCGGTTTTGTTGGATATTATTCAAAACAGTCTGGAAAACACGAACAGTATATGATTGGACGAAGTTTGAGGCCAGTGGGCGTGGCTTATGATCCTGTTAAACAGGTCAAAAATGCAATTTGAACTTCATATGAAAATTTTTATTATCAATATTTATTATTTCTGATGATGTAGTTTTTAAATTCATTATTAAAACTAATATTAAGGACCCTTTAGATGATGACATTGTAATGCTAAAGTTTCCATCAGGAATGGATTGAATATCAATAAAATAGCAAATTCAATATAATTAAAACGTTGTTTAATATAATTAAAACATTGTTCTGTTGTTTGTATATTAAAAGAATGTCTACTGGAGTGATGTGACTGAGAGGACAATTCATAGATCAAGTCTTCAAGGCACATATCATCGAATATTTCTCAGCAGTAGTAATGGTCTAGGCATTGTTGATGGTAATGATTTCCAGCATCTGCTATTACTAATTTCTTTATTTTGCGGATATTTTTCTCTATATTTGTGTTCTTTTTCCAACTGTTTTTCTCATTTTATTCTTCATGCTATTATTGTATGTTTATTTAAATAATCCAGAAATCAGATTTGCTCCAAAATCTTTTTTCTGGATTATTAAAATAAATTATTTTATAAGTGGTATGCAGTAAACATTTAACTTTTATTACAGTTACAGAAGTAATATAAATTTAAAGATAATTTATTTTAACTGATTAATTTCTTGATTTGATAGGAATGGTTCTTGATTATAAGAACAGACAGTTGTACTACACCAACACTGGATCAGTTAGTACTGAAGAAAACTCATTCAGTTGGCATAAGATTGAGGTTGTGCAAATAGATGCTCCTCATGTTATGAGAACTATTGTTGATATTGATGAGAAGCCTCG
>JAQIXG010000363.1:0-34726 GCA_034700105.1 Oconnorella tubifera
TAATTATCCTATAGTATATATATAGATAATATAATATATAGGTATAGATTGACTATCTAGTGCTATGAAATAAACTTAAAATCCTGCAAAATGATATGAAACACAAGATAAATACTTACATACAAAAGAATTAGATAATAAGATAAATAAAATAATCTTTATGGTTTTTAAGAATGCAAATGTTAAATACTTTTTTTAATAATTTGACACTATACTGTATATTTAACTATATATTACATGCCTGCTTAGTTTCGTTTTTAAACTGTCGCCATCTGTCGATTAAATCTGCAAGTTTCTTTGCGCAAGTTTCTATTCTTACAACTCTCTCATGTGCCCCACCATGACCCGCCCCCGACCTATGCTCCCCTAGTGGTGTGCCCTTAGGCTGGGCCTGTCTTGATCTCCCAAGCACAGTGCAGTAAAGCCTAGATCTGCACATGATACAGAAAAGAGGTAATGTTGATTATATAGCATCTGATATAGAATATGATATAGATCATAGATCTGTATATGATATAGCATCTGACATACTGTAGATCATGGTATAGATCATAGATTTGTACATGATTTAGAATCGAATATAGATCAAAAAACGATTTAAATAATATATAGATTTATATCATGATTTGTACCATGTGATACTTTTATTTCGTGTAGGTCTGTACTTTATACAATTGCATTAATCTTCTTACACATGTACTTATGCAATTGTTTCAAGTATATTTTGTCTAATTGATAATTGAATACGAAAATTTTTAGTATGACACATAGATTTTAAATACACGCAAGTGTCATTTAAATATTAAATATTATAAAGCTGTGATTAACTGCCCAGCCCACACAGTTTATAATATTATAATTTCATGCATTTAGACCAAAACAATTACCTGAATACTGATTATACATTGTATTTGTTTAAAACAAAGAAATATTTGTGTAAAAACTTCAAGTTGTAGCGTAAAACCAATACAGACTAAAAACGGCAAGACTTAAGTTTTAGATAAAGCTATATTTCACTGCATTTACCTATCACGCGAATGTTGAAGAATGATAAAAAGAATATTTTGTGGAAACTCTTTAATGAGATCAAAATGATTAGGCAAAACTTTCAACTGATGCCAAGCCTGAAAAAGTCATTACTATCATCATCAATATCATCATTATCATCATCATAATCATCATCAGAAGTCAATCATTAATCAACCTTATAATTGCCATCAACATAACAATCATCATAAATCATCAGATTCATCATAAATCATCAGATTCATCATAAATCATCAGATTCATCATAAATCATCAGATTCAGTAGCAATCATCAATCACCACTATCATTTAAGCTCATCGACAATTGTTAATTTTGTATTCATATTCAAAATTAAACTATTAACTCTTTTACATTTAAAAAAAACCATTTCATTTTTATTACCCTATAAATTACCCAAAGAGAAAAGAAGTGAATGTAATATACAATCACTCAGTAGGTGATTGTATTATAGAATCAATTCGTTAAATGATCGATTGTCAATTTTGGCTTTTACCCAAAAGCCAAGCCTATACAAATTCTACTTTTACTCAGAAACAAAGTAAATTAAGACAGTTTGATTGGCTGACCAATAAATTTCCCTCAAGCTGCTCAATAACAGACTGCATAACTGGCCCGCGTATGGGCGGAGCTAGGCCAGGGCGGCCAGTCGTCAGATTATCATACTGGCGCAGCAGCGATGCATGCTGGGATAGCGAGGGATCATCAAGAGCTTTACGAAGAAGATTAAGCAAGTAGTCAGATGCCTCACAACTCTAAATTTATAAAAAAATCTAAAATTTATATTTAATATTAATTAATAATAATATTAATAATATAAATAATAATAAAAATTTATTAAATTTATAAAGAAGATTGTAATCATTATGTTCAAAATCATCATCATTGTCACCATCATTAATTATCAAAGTGATATTAATATTAAGAAAGTGACTATAGATGATAGCTTTTAGTAAACAGCTAGATCAAATTTGCTCATTGGTAAAAAGGTAGACTACTGGATACTGACATCACAGTTTCAAGTTCAAATCCTGTGATTGGTCATTATTGAGCTAACCTGCTGCACCCTTTAGTAAGATGCTTAAATTGGCAGCTACATCTGAGATATCATTCATAAATACGGTAATCCATGACATTAACCTTACATTAACTTTTATAAATTAATTATTAACTTTTATAAATTAATGTCAATTCTGATGTTAAAATAACGGTTAGTATATTTAGAACTATTATAATAAAAGTTTAAACCTGGAATAATGCAATAAATTGACAGCAGAGAGAGGGGTTACATTTACCAAAACATTCAACTAGTTCAAGGCTGGCTTCACTCACTAAATCCTAAAAGCGCAAGGAATGCTTTTTACCTTCTTTTTCTAATTTCTTAATAATTTTAACTGCAATTTTGAATGCATACAAGCAAAGTTAGAGATGATATCAATACTATGAACTTAATAAACAGATTTCAAATAATGACTAAACTATTAGAAAACACTGTTCACTAATCACTTCAACTATCTGGTCATAATGCGGCATAGAGACTCCAAGTGATGAGTGAACACTTGATTTTAAACACAGACCAAAAATTACTATCTTTCAACACTGAATTTGGCATAGAATATCCAACTGATGAGTAAATACATCACTAACAAACAAAGTCAACTACATATTCTCTCTTGAAAGAACTTACAATATAAGAACTTAGCATTTAGAGTCCAAGTGACAAGAAAAAACATGACTAGTAAATACTCCATGAACACAGATCAATAATTACTCCATCTTTGTGGAATGAACTTATAGAGTCCAAGTGATAAGTGAAAACTTTACTAGTATATACAATTCACTAAACGCACTACTCATCAGAACAAACAGTGACAATGCAAACATATACAATATGCTGCACTTTTTTAGAATGAAACACTGAGTGTAAATTTTGTAAAAAACCAGCCAAATAGAATAATGGATACTTAAAAATGCAAATATAAACACCTTATAATTATTGTCCAAGGCTAGCTTGACTGACTGAGCTAAACTTTCTGTTGCATCCATTAGATATTGATTAGACATCTCTAAATATTCCTACAAATGAAAAATATCAAAATACACAAATCAGCAATTACATTCTACAATTATGTTATTGCAATTACGCATACAATTACTCAAGTCTGATCTTAGTGGCTCAGTCTCTTTCTTTCTATCAACAGGTGGGTAGTGGGTTCGAATCTTAACATGAATTAAAAATTAAAATCTAGTTAAATGCACAAAATACTGAAAAATGAATTAATGCAGTGTAAAATGGATTGGCAATGTGTTGATCAGGTGTCTTATAGTACGTTGCATTATGTTATGTGTGTAAATGATTTGGTTATCTATGTGTAGCCTTGTGTTGATTGTCACATCAGTACAAAGTCTTTTTTTCTCATAGACCCTAGGTTAAGATGGTTAAGATTAGCTCAAGTTTAACATCACGGAATATCTTACTATATGATCTCATATTCGATGCCTCACACTTAGCTGTAAATTTAAGCGTCTTACTAAAGGGTGCATCAAGTTAAAGAATAGTGAGCTATCCGGGATTCGAACCTGGACCTGTTGCGTCAAAGTCCAGCGCCCTAAAATCAATTGTATGAAGAAATAAATAAATTAGAATTAAATAATTAAATCAGTCCTACCTGTTTTTTATCAAATTCTTTTTTAAGTTCTTCATTCATCACACGACTACATTCATCTTCCTCCACCACCATCACTTTCTCCTCTTCTTTCTTTCCATCACCACCCGCTCCCTCTACATCACTTTGAGGCAATAGGTGATGAAGCGGAGCTACATCACCTAGAAGGGGTGAACCGTGAGGTGGTTTGGGGGAGCTGTGGGATTTTCCAGATCCATGGGTTGTTTTACCGTGGTGCCCTTCATGAATTTTTCCATTTTCAGGAATATTTGGAATTTCAGTAGAATCGTTGGATATAAACTAAAAAATTAAAGACTTAAGTTAATATTTAAAAACAATATAGAATGTAGAATTAACTATGTTAATTCTAAAGTTAAATGCTAAGTAATGTCCAGTGATAACATTTAACTGGTTAATATTAGGATTAAACAAATAAAGTATATAATGAAAAACTTTCATTAAAATGTTAAAAACGTATGTTAAAAGCTATTAAAAAACTGAAGGGCTAAGGGCTAAGGGATAATGCTAAGTAAGTTTTCAAAATATTGAGTGATTTGAATCCAAGATATTTCAGTTTTGAGTCCGTATCACTTTACCACTGAATTCAAAAAATAACAAAACAATCAGAGAATAAAAACAAATTAATTAAATGCAATGTCATCATACCGATTGATCTAAATCCCACAAGCTCGGTGGGTCAGGATTGGTCAGATTAGAAAGCAGACGAAAACATCGACCAATCAACATCAAGGCCTGCAAGTTTATCATTAAAATAAACATTTGACAAAAACACAATCAGATTTGAACAACAATTTTGCGCAAGTAATAAAGTAATGATAATAGAATAATAACCTGATAAAAATTATATATGAATAAGTACAAAGCTATTGATAAAATAAAACATTTATGCTATGAACATTATAATCATAACTAGAACCCAGAGGCATATCCAGCATTTTCAATACCAGGAGAAGGGACAAAAAAATCAAGAAATTCGAAGATATTTCATCAAATTGATTTTAAATCTGATAAAATACCGTAAATGAAATCAGTTAAATTAAACTAGATAAAGTTTCCTACATGTGACTGTTGGTGGGCGGAGCCAGATGATAATTCTCGAGCGGAATAGATTACTGATAGTACTTTATTGGATAAAGTTCTACAAAAAAGAAAGATAATAAGTGAATAACAAAGAGTAACAAACAAGATTAGCAACAGTTAACAAGATTGCATTTTGAGATGACTAACTTCATTAGTGATCTCAAAATTCAGAAATTTTTATTTAAATCAGTGTTGATTTATCTATATCTTTCTATTGATGAAAATATATAGTGTAGTTTAGTGAAATAGTTTGTTGTGAATTAATCATTGCACTCTACTTGTCTTTAACTAATCAATCACAGACTACAGACCGACAGACAAACAGACTAACAGATAAGCAAACAGGCAGACAACAGTGAGACAGATATAAAGACAAACAAGCAGACAGGCAAGCAGGCAGATAAAACGACAACAGACAGGCAGGCAGGCAGAGAGACATGAAGACAGATAGAGTGGAGATATATATATAGCATCGAAGCATCGAGTAAAGCTTCGCAGTTTGAAGCAAGACTTTATCAAGTAAAAAGTATCAAATTTTATCATTAGAATCTATAACTTCAATAGAAACATGAATGCTGAAATAAGAATAAAGATCAATATAGTTCTTATAAGTGTTTTATAGTTAAAAATAAAATAATACTGACTTGGTCATTTCAATCCACTCTTTCTCACTTGCACTGTATACAGGACTTTCTCTAGTTATTTCTTCTAATGTCTGATATTTATAAACACAACAAAATCTATTTATTACAAAATTCAAATAATTCATCTCTTTATCTTATATAATTTAGAATGAATTTGATAATTGTGTACATAAGCAAAACATTCTATATTAGATATAATACGTAATTATGTACACTTTCAGCATAAATATATAAGCATATTAGAACATACATATTGTTTCACAATTATTCTGGTATTCATTACCAGTATAATTATGATTTATAAACAGTAGCTTAGTAGTATTTATTAATAAACAATATAAACTAGTGGCAGTTAATTTGATATAAGCTATTTCTATTCAGTGTCTTTCACTGTTTCACTTGAGTATTTCGCTTCAGGTAATTTTTTAATCAGTTCTGTAATCAGATCTAGTTGTTTTCAAATTCTTCTAATGGATTGTACAATATTCCATTATTTTGTTGTAATTTCAAAAAATAAAGATAAATATATTAAATGCACCTACCCTTTGTACGGACGATTTACTGCGATATGCAATAAGTTCACAATGCGTTTCATTTACATGCGTCTCCAGTATATGTAAAAGCAATCTAGCGCGCGCAAACTTAACTTCTGCACATTCTCTTTGCACTGGCATTGACATCTAAAATAAAGAGTTATATTGACTTGAATCAAAGTTAATCTTTTCAATTCCCCTATGCTGAATTGACAAGATTAATGATACAAGCGAAGAAACAATTTGAGCAAAATTTAATACAGTACCGTGCTGTGTCTTATTTGTGAATAAGACACAGTACTTATTCATTGTGCAGATAATAATGATGATGAAGAAGTGAATGATGATAATAATGATGATGATAATAATACTTTTTACAATCAATCTATTGAACGATGCCAGATTGTTATGAATTTAATTAAACTTTATTTCTTAAAGTAGATGTTAAATAAAGTACAATTTTATAATATTTATAATTACGTACTTCCGAGTCATTTGAGGTTGTGGAATGGTCATTCTGTTTAGGAAAATGATTATCAAAGTATTGCACTGATGCATCTTTTACTTGTAAATAAACTTCCTCTGCTAAGTGCTCAGCATAGCTCAATATACTCTCAGCCTGAAGTATAAAAAACTTGCATTGCATCAATTATTTAAATCACTATTTTAACATTTAAATTTTTTCATAATTTAAAGTTTAAAGTATGCATTAAAGGGTTTATTATCACATACATCATAATCCAGCAGTAATTTTGACAGCTTCATTAAATTTTGTTATATTATTTAGTTGATTTTTTTTAATTCAGAATTTAGACCAATCTTATTTGACATTTAGAGAGGAAGGGGACTATCAATTGGTTGTTCATTTTTGAAAGATTAACAACTAGCTCTTTAAATAAATAATACAAAAAACATCAACAAAAAATGATAACTGAAAGAAACCTGTAAGAAATATTCGTGTTTTTTCTCTGTAGAGTCATGGCAAAGTGCGAGAGATAGATAGACTTCAGCGTGCTGCTTCATAACAATGACCGACTCACGATTGTAGCCAAGTCTTAACAGCTCCCTTGAACTTCTCGCTAACTTCTAATAATTACAAAATAACCATTTATTTAATTCACTTATTCAATAAAGTGTTAGCCAGATGCTTAAATGGATAAACATTGTGATGCGTAAATTCTCAATTAACGCGGCTGCCCTTTGTACTCTTGCGTTGATCAGGCGCACTAGTTATTTCGACAATAAAACCTAAAGGTTTGGATTCGCTGATATCTACCTATTATTTAATCAACTATTTGTAGCGTTATTGTAAATTATTTTTATACATTTTTAGCATAGTTAAACCGATTTAGCCAACGAAAAACTATGGCATATATAAATGATAAAAGATGAGTACAAATTAGTTATAAATAAAACAAATCAATACTAAATGTATTTTAATCTCTAAAGCCAGAAAATATAATGATAAATACATAATAACTGAATATTATAACCCTGTTGCAACTCAAGCCCTATTAGAAAATTAGAAAATTGTGAATATACTCGTTAAAAGAAATAGCAATATATATTTTCAAAAGATTTATTATTGTAAATTCATACAACAATTTCGATTTTTTATTTTTTTACTGTTGAAATGTTTAACACATTTTAACATACTTTGCGCATTTTATTTTATTAGGAAATTTGTTAAATTTTCCACAGAAAATAAAAAACCCACCTCCCTAGCTTCCATAAGGGCATCCAAATCATCACGCTGTAGAGGCGACTGATGCTCATACAGATGAGCCAAGATTGGTTGAGCCTTATGCTGGCCTAGCCTGCCTTCAAGCCTGGCCAGTATGTAGCCAATCAGAGACACTTTATTTGGGCGGACTGAGAGCAGTTGAGTGTAAACTGTCATTGCATTCACTAGTATCTTCTCAGCCTGAATGAATGAGTTAATAAATGAATGAAAGAAAGAATTACTGAATGAAATAAACAACAAATGAATAAATGAATGAACCTGAGAATAAAAGAAAAGATGCGTTAATAAATAAGGGAATGAAAAATGATTTATTCATTCTTTCATTCTTCTATTTATTCTTGAATAAATCCAATGAATGATCTATTCAGTCAAATATAAATAAGTAATAATATAAATATAAATTAAATTGAATTAATGACTATATAGGGATAAAATCATTGAGTAATTGTAATTGAATAGTAATCAATAAATACAATCAATAAATTATTTTATTCCCATTCGATCAATAATCACAATTAATGAATGAATGAGATTCTTATTCATTCATTCGTCGTTCATTCTAAAATGACAATTATTGGATGAATGAATGAATGAAGAGAAATAAAATGGCATTATATTAAATTAATACTAAAATCTAACTTCTTACATCTATTCGTCTTTCTGCAGCGGGCAAATCTTTATTTTTTAACGTCGCTTCAAATAAAATCATTGTTACTTCAAACCAAAACATTTCATTGCCATTATGCGCATTCTGAAAAACAAAACTCACACCTTTTTAAATATTTATTTGATCGTATTAATATTACTCGTATATTACTCGTATAATCATAATACTCGTATTAATACTTGAGCATTTGTTGTGGTCAATTATTTCTTGAAGGTCTGCATTATACCACGAATACAAGTTACTTTTTATTTTATCACTGAATCTCTCAAAATTTTCCTGGTATAGAAATTCTATCTAATTTTTGTGATATATTCGTTTACGCACGTGTTAACTATCAGTCTTTCATATCGAAAAGAAATTTTTAAAAGTTACTATTTTTCATTAGCTACAATTAAGAAACATTGTAATGTTGATATATATTATGAGCCTAGCTTATTTTAATATATTTTCATTTATTAGTTCAATTATTTGAATTAAAGACAATTTTTTTTTTTACAGTCAAACAACATTTTTCTTTGGATATTTTTAAAAATGCTAATATTCAAGAATGATTTTTGCACATGTTATAGATCGTAATATAAATCATATAGAATCATGTATTAACGTCATTACCGTAGTGTAACAATGCAACAATAAGAAGACAACCTCAAGCAATCGCCTTGTGCAAAGTTCAAAATATTAAATTATCTGGATTTTTGTATCTAGTGCCCTTGTTAAAAGCTTAAAGAATTAAACGAACAGGATGTCTTCCTAATATCTAGAAGAGACAGAAATATACAAAATTTTGCTTGTTTATCTATATTATACGTTTTGAATACCTGAGCTTGTACACATAAAGCTATGGCCTCTGAATACTGTCCTTCTGCAAGAGATAGCTTAGCCATGAGTAAAAGAGTTTTAGCCAATAAGAACTGATCTTGAGATGCCTGCAAACACAGAAATTAAATCAATTGCGCGAATATACTAAACAAATTAAAAACATTAAAAGTGTAATGGAAAACTTATATAAAAATTACAAGACATTGAAAACTGTATAATTCTTGATTATTGTCAACTAATTAAAGTCACATCAGAACAATTTCAAAATAAATGACATGAGCTATATTTATAGCCTTATTTTGTTTTATTTATTTTTTTAATTTATTGTTTTATTTAAAGCTGTCATCGATACAACTTACAATAGCGGATGATCTCGTTTCAGTCAACAAATCTAACACTGGTTCATACAAGCACTGAAACGAATGAATTAAAAATAATATCAGAATAAAAAACATATATTCATAAACATATATCTTGTTAAATACAATAAATATTTTGATTATAACAATAATAATTCTATGGACTATTATACTGTGACTGTCAATGGACTCTCTCACTGTATAAAATTATACAATATTAATATTAAATCGCTAAAAGATAAAGGATAGAGTTAATTAATCAATTTTTTTTCTGTTCTTCTGTTACATTTGTAAAATTACTGCTTCAATAAATCCAATGAATCAATAAAAAATTAGTAAAATAAAATTAAAACTTGACATTTAAAACAGTCCACTAAATACTCTTCCCTTAGCGTTGTGAAAAGTACTAGACTGAAGCAATAGAACATTTCAAACTATGAAGAAATGTGTTTATGACATAGCACTAACCATATTTATAAGCAGGCCGCTTGTTTTTAACCAAATATCATAAATATCAGCCGAACAGATCTCAGGGAATAAATGAGTTACACCGTCCTAAAACAGATCATTAAATTAGGGCCGGGATTAATGTTAATAGTACAAAAAATATACAATATAATAGGAGTGTGGCTTAAAAATCTCAGCTTTGTTTAATCACATATATATTTAACATTTAAATAATTAACATTAAACTTAAAGCGTTGAAACATTAGAGTTATTAATTTGACGCGCGAAGTAATTTTGACTGAAAGATTGCAGGATTAATCAGCTTATTCCTACAAAAATTTAAACTATTCATCAAAAAAAAAGTCACGCTTTATTAGTTTAAAAAATTACTTAAATTTAAAATAGTGGCCAAAAAAGAACGTCAAGATTTATTAATAAAAAAATACGCATGAAACGCAATTAAAATAACGTATTTAAAAATGACACAATTTTTAGAAATTGAATAAAATTCGAAAGATCTACAGTGGAAACCTTTGTAATATTCGCAGTTTCATCAGTTTTAGTCGCAGGCCCTGTTTGCTTTACAAACATGTCTTGCATTCGCCGACGCTTAACAATCTCTTGTCTACTTCTAAACATTTCATATAAATATATTTAAACGTTTATACTTTATCATATTAATACAATATATGTATGTATATGTATATATGTATAATTATATGTACAATCTATATATGTACAATGCGTATATTTATATACAGAAAATTGAGCATTGCTCTTTATATATAAATTATATAAATTTATATACAATTTATTTATTTCAAATTTAAACAAATTCATATATAATTTATTTTTATATAATTTATATAAATTTAAATATAATTAATTTCTATATAATTTATACAAAAATTTATTTTAATAATTTAACAACTTTAATAAATAGCTTATATTTACTTAGCCAGGTCTTCAACGTTGAGTTTATAATTTGCCAATTTCTGATGAAATTCTACTCCTTGTGAAATATTCAATTCAACGCAAATATTCATTGCTCTACAATGCAACACACAAAAAGTAATAATTTATAAACATTCAACTAACAAACTTTTACATTTGATGGCTGCTTAACGTCACATCAGCACAAATATTGCTGTTTAGATCTATGGACGACTATACAAATAACTATACACACCAGAAAGTGCTACAAATAAATTAGATTAATTATGTTACACGAGTTAACGTGCACTTGTCATGCTTTCTTAAAGTAAATAAATGTTAAAAAAATAATTATGTAGATAACAGTTTCACTTTTTATATTTTAAACTATTTATATATTTCTTATATTGCATAACTATATTGAACTATGTTAACATAAATATTCGATCACAATCAGAAAGAGCCAAAGATGGAAATATAAAAAGATCATCACAATTTTCTTTTCAGTAACTCTCAAAAAATTTAAATATAATGTTTGCGCTAAATGCAGTTTATCACAATTCATAATTATTAAATACTAGCACTATATACCACGCATTGTCCAGGTTAATGTTAATATTTTCTGATCTTGATTAAATATGAATATTGTGATCATATTATATATTATGTAAATAATATTATAATATTATTTACTCTTAATTATAAAAGACTGAATTAATTAAAAAAAAAAAAACATTTAGTAACTAACTGTAAATGTATATAAGATGATAAAGCCTGAGACTTTAACAAATAACGCGCAATAGCTTCTTCTAAAACCAACACAGGTAAGGCAAAGTGGGTGTATCCTAAATCACATAGCCTGGTTACAAGTGCATCCAGATACCATACAGTTAGAGCCTAAAAAGTAACATCGAGCTCTTCTTTATTTCATAAATAAAATTACACCCCAAATTTCATGCAGTAGTACCTCAATTTTACTTCAATTAAAATGAATATACCTCATAAAATATATTAGAATTTTCAATTTATGTTAAGTTAAATGCTTGTAAATGATATTAAGAAATTGCTGTTTAACTAAATGCTGCAACAAATCAACAAAATAAACCCTAAACTGTATTCATATCAAAATATACTATTAACTAAATAACTATAAACAAATATTCAGAGACATTGTTCATCTTTAAACAACTTATTTTAAAACGTTAAATGCTACCTTTGTAGTGAAGTAAATAAAGAATTATCTTTTTGTTTAGATATTTCACTATAAAAGTACATACTGGTTTAGTAATGGTACAGGTTGTGATGCCTGTGGTTGCAGAGATAGATTCGTGTTGAAAAGCCTCCAAAACTTCCGGGGGGATTAAAAACTCAGCCCAATCTGTGAATCCATTAGGCAGACTATCTAGACTTAGTTTAGACTTATCCAATACTGACTAAAATAAATAAATAAATAATTAATAAATAAACAAGATAGTAATCTGAAAATAAAATTTGTTTTATCTGAAAATATATATGAATTTTTTCATTTAAAACATCAAAAAATGCTTGAAAATGTTTAAAATTTCATTTTTGATCATTTTTTAGAAAATTCATCAAGATGATAATTATTTTTAAGCTTCACTTAAAACATCAAAACAATTTCATTTAAAACATCAAAACGGTTTTTAATTTGAAACATGAAAACAATTGATACCTCTTTGGCAGCGGTATGCTTTGCCGTCGCAGCTGCTGATTTCTTAGCTGGGCTGCTGCTCGCCTGGGCAGCAGCTAGCAGCTTCATTGCTGTACCACTGCTACTGACTGAAACCTGAGTTAAATATTTAATCAAAAGTTAACGTTTTTGATAATTTAATTACATTATTGAATGTAATGTATTGAATGACAGTGCAATTATTGAATGGTATTATTAGTAACTTGTTTGATATTTAGTGAAAACTATCAGCAAGTACAGTATGGAACAATTACATATTGCAGCGCTATGCAAATGTTACGAAATAATGCTGGTAACAATAGCTCATTTTAACTTTTGAATGTTACTGTTCAACTGCTATGAGAAGACAGATTTGTTGAACTAAGAAACTTAAATGACAAATGCATGGATTTATTTACAAATCTATAAATATTTCCAAATAAAAAATTACCCAAATCATTACTTCAATTGATTACCCCCACATTAAATTTAATTTAAATTTAAGTTTAACACCCGAGTTAAGAATTTAAGTATGAAATTCATATTTTGTTCTTAAATTAACTATACTGTACATTAATAAAAGGTGAAGCAAATAAAACAAAATCAGGACATGTAAGTTTCTTGTCGGACTCGCTATCATTTTGACAATGAGCCATAACAAATTGGTTAATCAATGAATAAACAATATACCTTGAGCATTTTCATAACAAGCACGTATGCTGTTAGACAGTTTGTTGTGTAAGTCGATGAATCAGTTCCTTCCATTAGTGTTAGAAGTGAGTACGAAAGAAAGAGAGAATTAATTTGTCGAATATCGCAAAGATCTTGCAGTTTCAAGTTCATATTTATAGGAAGAACACCTTAGAAAAAAAACATTAATACTATAATAAATATTAAAAAAAGGATATCGATGTGGATGCTGAAGTGACATTATGCTTTGCGGCATAATGTCACATCAGCACAAAAGACACATTAGTACTATCATGTTTGCTTATATTTTAGTCGCTGTATGTCACATCAGCACAATAAATTTAGTGAAAACAAATTCTATTCCAGAAATATAAATATTATCCAAAATATACTATCTTAACATAAACTGATTTATTTGTTGCTAAGAGTAACATCAGCACTAAAAGATTATTGAATGATATGTTGCGAATTGCAAGTTTCCAGTATCGATAAATTAAAGAGACATTTGTTATCCATTATACACCGTCATACAAACTTCATTAACACTTTCAGTAAATCTTCAGCAATTAACATATAAACAGATATATATATATATATATAACACTTCAACGATCACTAAAATGATAAAAATTCATGCAAAAACTTTACCTATATCATTGTCCTCCATCACACACATATCACTTGTCAAATCTCCATAATAAGGAGTTGTGGGACTCAAACCCTGAACCTCTGGGTTCGTGGCTGCATCGTGTACCACTTCTGAAGTTTCATCTTTTGTTCCTTTTTTTGATTCTTCAGTACTTATTTCAGATTTCGCAGATGTTTTCGTTTTGTTCTTTTTGCCAGCAGGAGACTTCTCCAGAGCGGATGATATCGTACCCAGACCTGATTTTTTACCGGATAATTTCTGAGATTTTTTCTCTCTTTCTGTTCTAGTCTTTGCTGTAATTCTTTTTCCATCTTATTAATAAATCAAATAAGTACAAATAATTAGACGCAATAATATAAAATTGAATGCCTTACTTTAGACTGCACGATAACTTTAAAATAACAATGTAGAAAAACTATATCATGTTGATATTTTTTAAACAGTTTCTTGCAAATAATTTATGACAAAAATTGTACATATCATTTTAACGATAAATTATGAATAAAATTACATTAAATTACTAATAAATTACCTTCCTCATTACTAGGACTAATTGTTTTATCCTCTTCCTGATCACAGCATGTCATATTAAACAGGATATCAATCGCCCAATTCACTACATCAAGTGCATCACAAAGAGGCAGCTCATTGCAATATAACCATTCGGCAAACTCCAATAAAATTTCACACTTTAACCAATCATTACACTGTGTAACAAAAAGACAAGATCATTAAATAAGTGCATAATAGAATAAGTAGTTTATTGCAAAACTCAATATCCATTATTTGTTATATCCTTTGAACAAGTATGGCAAATAAAAATTCAGTTGACAAACGTTAAAATATTAAAAATTACAAAACATCTTGGAAAACTATCTCAAAATATTTCCAGCACTTATTTTTAATGTTTATGGTTTCCTCTTTTAATTTAAATAGAAACAAATATTGTTATTTGTATTTTTTCGAGTTATAAATTTATAAATTTTAAATTTCAAATAACGACAGTTTAAACAAGTATTGGAAATAAAACTTTGAGAGAACGTAAAAAATTAAAAAATGTCTGGGGAAACTGTCCTAAACTTTTTTATAGTCCTGTCCACAATATAATATAATAGAGTCAATATAATATAATCAATTAGATCCAAATAAAGAATCATAAAATAAATATAGAATAAATACATAGCAGTTTTTATAGTTATTCTTATAATCTTTAAACTTTCAAAAAATAATTCCTTCAAAATTTAAAAGCAACATTATTCACTAACAGTAATTCTTTTGAAAAGGAATTAAATGCCAGATTAATACACTGTAGTACAATTTATAATCGTTATTGTGTTTCTATACTTTAATCAAATAAATGGCATTGTCATTAGTAAAGTTTTATAAAGAGAACACATCATTTCAAACTTGTAAATAAACTGTCGACATTTATTTTATAAATGAAATAAAGCTTACTTTGACCGCTTGAATTGAAGCTTGGTACGCCTGCAATTGGCTCATTTTCTTTGGCAAAGCCACAGCTGCATTGCGCCATATCTCAGCTAATACTAGTTCACCTTCTCCCTTGAAAAATCAATCACAAATGTTTTTCAGATAAAAACACACTATATATACACTGTATAATATATATATTATAATATAGCGTGTATATACCTGAAACTGGCTTGGACCCTACAGATCCAGGTTCGAATCCCAGAAAGCTTATTATTTCTCTGACTTGCTGCACCATTTAGTAAGGTGCTTAAATTTGCAGCCATGTCTGAGATATAATTCATATAATATAGTAAACCATAACATTCAACTTAACCTTATGGTGAGTTATTTTTGAAAAACACTTGTATCTAAATGACCAAGTATTACAGCACCAAACTCGAAACCAATAGGTTCAGTTTCGACTCTAGTGAATGTTCACAGTATTGCTAACTTGTTGCACTCTTTAATAAGATGCTTAAATTGACATCGTGTCTTAGACAATGTTCATATAATATGGTAATACAGACATTTAACTTAAATTATCATTACCCTTAGTACTGGGCCAAAAGTGTATGATAATAAAGAATTTGAAAACTACACACTCTGCAAATTTCACAAAATAACTTAATAATCGTATTTAAGAGTAAATTATCATTTTCTAAATGTCTATTTTTTGCACTGAGAAAATGCCTCTCATTTATCTACTGTAATTACAAAATTGTATGGTAATTTGGAATAATGTAGGGTAATATTAGAGTAATGACATACGTTGTAGGGTAAAACGACGAATTATTGGTGGTAATTCTAAGGATTGTTTTGCAAAACTGTTAGTTTCAGTCCCAGCATAGAAAATCATCATTACTATAAAAGAATCAGCTGAAATTACCTGAAACTTTTGAATTTCTGAAGTAAACTGAATGCCTAGCTTTGCCTTGACCAATATCAGATGCTTGTAGATCAGCCTGTTTAACAATTGCATATACTGTATGCAAAATTCATAATTGACACAGAGCAATGCAGACAGATAGGCAGAGAGAGTGACAGAGAAACAGACAAATAAACCGAAAGAGACAAAAATAGACACACAGAAAGAAAGAGAAACAGAGGCAGACAAACTAGCAAACAAACGGTTAAACGAACCTATAAACAGATTGCAGATTGTATCTCTATATACATATCATATAAAAGACTAAATTATAAAATATTAATTATAAAAATAAAAAGAGAACAAACTATAATGATATGACTCACAGACGATGATAAGTTCGTGGCATGTCACAAATAGCCTGCTCGATAGCTTTTAGACAAGCCTTCCATTCACACTAAAATTAACACAAAGATTTAATAACATTTTATTCTTATCAGTAAATCCATTAGCATTTGTGATAATATTCCATGTACTGTAAGAAACATCTGGAAATCTTATAAGTTGCGTGTTCACATTACATCCGGATCAAAAGAAATCTTTTTTTAATAATCGATGAAAAAAATTCAATTATTTCTAAAAATTATCATTATTAATAATAAATTATATGTTTATTATAAATTAAATTATTTCTAAATGACATCTAGTAGTAAGTAATAAAAGATTCAGTATTTGTAGATACAGTAACTGACACTGTCAGAATACGATTGAAACAGAACTCCATAGAAATGTGCCCTTAAAGCCAAATCATCGCAATAATCAGGGGGCCTAGCCACTACAATATGCCCCTCATCCACTTCAGCAGCTCCTTTCTTCCCTTCGTGCCCCCCGCCTGCTCCCTTCTTCTCTTCCTTTGCGCCCTGGGAGCCCTTATGCCCCGAACTGGGACCCTCCAAGCCTGCAGATGTTTCCTTTTTCTCAAATTTGTCAGGTTTAGTGGCTAATTCAGGTTTGCCTGATGAATCTGTTTTGCCTTTATCAGCTAAAACTGTAGAATGTTTTTCATTTTGGTGACTTGTTGTGGTAATAGTAGTATTGGCATCAAATTGACTCGTAGACTGATAATTCGTATTAATCTGTAACAAAAAAAAAATTACAGTAAAAGTTCATCATAATTAGACAATGTTGTCAAAGCTTATGATGAAGTTGGCAGAACACCGGAACTCAAAAAACCAAAAAGTCTCAATTTTGAATGTTGGTAGTATTTTTTATTAATATAATACAGTTTTTCACATTGTGTAATATTTGCAAAACAACAATGGAATATAAACATGTTAAAAAACTAAGCTTGTCACGTAAAATGTCAAATAACCATAATCTGTCATTATATATAAATTAAAATTACTATTATACTATAATATATAATGTAAAATATAAAACGTAAAATATAACGTATAATATATAACGTAAAATGCATAGTGAGACAACAAACTTGACCTCGTTTGATTTACTGAATCCAGCTCTGTCAGTAGTTTTACAAATAGCTTCTAGAATCACATTTATTTTATCTCTCAACAGCTTTCTTTCCATTGGTTGCTGAATTAAAGAACGACATAAGTTCCAGAAATGTCGCGCAGCCTCCATCACTAGATTATAATCCCCCGCCATACTGCCATACCTTATAAAATAAACAAAAAAAATATTAAATATTAGAAATAATAATTACGTTGAATTTATAGATTTTATTACATAAACTAAATAATGCAGTAAAATAAGGAATCAATCAGGAACCACAATAAATGACAAAATAATACAAATTCATAAATTTATAAATGTTTAGCACCTTCAATCTAATCCATGACATAAACTCAAAGAGCCGGAGAGAAACAATAGGCACATACATACATACATACATATAGATCAGTGGATTATAAATAGCTGAGAAGATAAACGTAAAATAAATCGAAATCAGACATGAAAACAAATACCATGCTGATTGAGAGAAGAGTTCAAGAGCATATCGTATAACTGAATTCTTCCCGCTGGTATTATACATAAGACTTTGAGCATAAATAGAGTGAACGTGACTCATTAACTGCAGGCAAACCAGCCATGATTGGCTATACAGAAAACAAGAACAAATCAAATCAAACTCGTTTATTTCTCATAATATATCAAACATAACTTGATAAAACTAGGTTCGTTTTGCAAAGGCTCATTACAAAAGTGGTTAAAGCACTAGACTTAGACGCGACAGGTCCAGGTTGAAATCTCGGAAAAGCATACAATTTCGTTATGTTTCTGCACCCTTTAGTAAGACACTTAAGTTGACAGCTACATATGAGACATCATTATGATGCAGTAATGCATAACATTAAACTTAATCTAACCTAACAAACATTAGAGAAAATTAATTGCATTATTCGAGTCCTTTATTAAAAAGACACATAAACGAATTTAATTAAACATTCGAAGAAACCATCAAAGATATAAAACAACAAAATATTTACAGTTGCAAAATTAAAATACTTTATTACTAAATTAAGGGGGAAACAAAATACTAACAAAATAATAACACAAATTAATACAAACCTTGTACAATTTTTTTTAATTTGATTTTAGTAGTTACCGACAGTTTAAAAAACAGCTGAAACAAGTATTGAAAATAAAACTTCAGTTGACAGAATGCAAAAGATTAAAGGCGTCAAAATAATCAATTTCTAGCACAAAATAATAAGTTTCAAAATACAAACCTGGTTTTATTAACTTCCACGCAAAACACTTTACCGTCAGAAAGTGAAAAATGTGCAATGATTTTAGACGCGCAATGTGTAACATTGTCATGTTGCAATTCCTTTAAAGAGAGCAATGTTAATCGAGTCCAAGCTTGCAATGCAACAACGCCATCATCCCAAGTGCAACCATCCAACATATCCGCAACCTGTTGCAACAAACAAAATGCAAAATTACAAAACGGTGCAAATAACTAACTTGTTTTAATCTTATTCTTAGAGTTTAATGTCTGTTAACCGTCTAGGGACGATGTCACAGACGTCACTCAGTATCAGGAAAAACCACACACGCTCCACCCAAGAAGTGAGGACAAAACATCAACTGAGAGATTATAATCATTTAACCGGGAAATCAGTTCATTAAAAAAAATCTGAGATGAAAATCCTTGCTTCTTATTTTAGGTGGAAAATGAAAAAATGCTTTAGTATAATTTATATCAATTGACACAAATATAATAGATATATACTAAGCGCATGGAATGTAACTTTATGGAATGTATATAAAACAAATACCCTGCATCAGCGTTACTGTCAATGCAAGGGTGCATATAAACAGCCTGATCTGTTACTTACATAACACAATGCCCTATCAAATGAAGTACCAGGCCAGAATGGTGTCATAAATTTTTTTTCAATTTACTCGGCATCGATTCACGTTGCATTCGTAACAAATACTGAGTTAATGGGTTTTGAACCTAATACTTACCTCTCCGATAGTCAATATTGCCGTCTCTTTACAATCTTGTGGCATCCATTCATTCGCTAAAATCTCAAGAGCAACCAGAGCTCTTATCACTCGGTCCTCACAAACAGAGCTCGACTAAAACGAGTCATTACTTGTTCTTTAAGGTAATATCAAAATGACTCGGCATAAATAAAACTTTATTTATTTGATGAAAATATATGAAACAATATTAGTAACAAATACTGAGTTGATGTAAGAATTGATGTAAGTATTTAATTAATGTAACTTTTATGCGAACGTTTTCGTTTAGAAAAACAACAAAACACGATGATGCAGATAAAATGTCAATTCAATTTTTTTTGCTGAATTACAACTAATATATTAATATTTAATAAAAATTAATTAGTTAAATAATATTTTATTTATTTCATTATTTTATTAATTAATCATATTAATTAATTAATGAATTACCAAATTAGTTATTTAATTAATTAAGTTAACATTTATAAGTAATAGTATCTTTTTATTTGGTACTTCTACCGTTAACTATTAATTATCTTATTAGATACTAACTGTACTGCTAAAAAAGAAATACAAAAACAAGTACACACCTCATGTGCAGTATCAAAGGTACTTCCAACTGGCTCGAGTAGCCAATGTTTGACTCGTACCCAAGTACTGAGCAGAGGCAGACGAACAGCTATGGGTACTACATCAGTGCACACTTGACTCTCAGATACTCTCTTGGCATACTCGCAAATCTGTACATAATTTTTTGGATTAAGTTTATTGTCTGAAATGCAAAATTATATGACTGATATCTCAGACATATCCGCTAATTAAAGTACTCTACTAAAGGTTGCAGCAAATTAGAGATATATTAAGCTATATCGATATTCAAACCTGAACCTGTTGGTTTCGAGTCCGGTGAGAAAATTTTCCCTCCAAAAGAAATTAAATACTGAATGTGCCTCTGATTCTATATTATAAATGAATACATCAGACCTCTAGGGCAGCTTGAAGACTTGGTATAGCCTCTGGATCCAAACTTTTGCTATCCACAACCTTAGCCTTGCCAGCTTTACGAGGCGACTGACCATCTTTCTCCTTCTTGATTTCAACGACTGTCTCGCTGGCTGACTGGCTTCGCTTCAACCAAGGCTGTATAAGGCCCAGAGCGAGAGTATTGCCGACGTTTACAAGTAAAGATGTTTCGCTATTAAATTTAACAAAACACGCAACAACCAATCAATCAAGTTAAAACCAATAAACAAACTATAAAAAACATCAAAAATTATGTCAAATGCTACTATTAATGAGAGATTTCATTTCTGGTTAGTCAAAGTACAAAAATCAAATCAAAAACCAATTAAAGTTAGCGAATTTGGTATTACATTTGACTTTTTTATAGATAGCTGAATTTGACATTCTTTTCAAAGGGTAATTCAAAAAGGAAAGCTAGTTTATCAGGTTTTTCACTACCACTCACCCCTCATGCCCAACTGTTTTAAGGGCATCAAAGATCTGTTGAAACGGAGTGACTAGTGATTCGTATCTGTGATCAAGAAGAGTGCGATTATTGTAGTTCCATAAATACGTAGCAGAGCAGCAGACCAGCCAAGGTTCACTCAGCTGTACGCCTATTGAAGAGGCTCGTATAAAATGCTGAGTGGCACAGATTGACACGCTGTTTATCCATTCGCTGAAATAAATACAGTATTTAGAAATAAGATTATGTTATATTTCATTGATTATTAAAGCCCGTTAGAGAAGTGGTTAGAGCGCTGGATTCGAAATCGATAGGTACAGGTTCGAATCCCACATAGCTCACTATTTTTTTAACTAGCTGTACTCTTTAGTAAGATGCTTAAATTGACAGCTACGTCTGAGACATTGGTCATATAATATGGTAATCCAGACATTAAACGTAACCTTAATCTTATTAGAAATGCATGAGCACAATTGAGTTTATTTAGTACAGAAAACATTGATTACATTATCTTACATCGATTTTTAATGAGAAAAAGATAAGGTTAAAAATGATGCTAGTATTTTAATTTACAGCACAAAGTTCGTGATAAAATGAACGCTTGACCAGTTAATAAGTAGCCAAGTAGAAAAACATAAATAAACAGTAAGTTTATTCATCTATATATTTAGACTAAATATAAAGATAATATTAATATTAATATATATTTATATAAATTATATATTATATATATTAATATATAATAATGATAAAATATAAAGAGATAACTGAATATTTTTTTCTAATTAAAACATTCATTACTCTATTTATCGGGAATGTCTATTTATCAAGCAATCATAGCATTAACTAATTACTCATCCCAATATAAAAACAAAAAACACTAAAAAATAATCAATAGGTTATCAAATTTGCAAATCAAAGATTTCTATTTGCAGAATATCAAAGCTTACGTATAAGATGCCCAATCAGGGAGCTGTGTTGCATCTACTGGCTTACAGCCTAGCCCGTGCATGTGGTGATCAACGGGAGGTGGAGGCAGGTACCCCAATTCTGTCCCCTCACATCTTAATAAGTTAATTAAAGCCTGCAAAGTCAAGAGGAACTTGTAAAAAACCATTTATTTTATTTTGTATTATAGTAATTAATCAGTTTTCTACTTTTCTTCTATTGCATTTTTTGCTCTACAGATTCAAATAAATGAAAATTTAGAATTTAGCGCTAATAAATGTTTCGAACTTTTCTTTATCTAATATTATTTTGATTCAGTATAAATCTATCTCTTATTTATATTATTTCACGTTCTAAGTCTTGAGTTAAAATCGATACAGTTCATTGTCATGTTCAAAGTATAGTCACAATAATAGTCTCGAAGTAAAATGAACAGCAATAAAAAAATTAGCTGCAAGTATTGATATAAAAGTACAATTTCTGTTAATCATTCCATACATGCACTAATGTAATATTTTTTGTCACAGTCACTACTACACTTGTGCATGACATCTAATTTAACTTTATTGTCGTTTAGTTCTTTTACTTTCAATTTGATTTTATGTATATTTCGCTTGTCTACCATTTGAATTCAAATCTATACATAATACAATAAAATACCTCTCCGTAAATAAAATGCACTTCTGCCAAAGTCCTCAATAAATCCCTCTCAAACATCTGTTCCTCAGTCACACAGCAACGTCGTTCTTCCTTTCCAGCTCCATCCACTTCCTCACTCCGAGCAACCTCATCTGGAACCCCTCCAGCTGGTGTCTTAGTTTCAGTATCCGGTGATGCGGTTCCTTTTTTTCCAACACTTTTTGTTTTGGAAGGAGACGAAATTTCTTCTTGGATTAAAGGTTCTTCCGTGATATCCTTAGATGGCTCACTGATTACAAAATAAATTATGAAGAATTAAGTTCAATCTCTGAATCAACTACCAAAATATATTTAACAATATCTCTAACAGTGCTGCTGATTTGCTGACTTACTAAAGAGCATAGTAAGTTAGCCATAAAATAAGCTCTCACAGAAATCAAACCTGGACCTGTCAGTTAAAAGTCCGGTGCTGTACCACTTCGCCAATAAGCTCTGATAAATCTGGTATAAAAGCTAATTAATCTTAACTCATAGTTTTAGTAGTCTCATCACTATTAGTCCCCGTTAATTCTTAATAAATATTAACTTTAATAGTTAATTAAAACTTTTCAGCATTGTAAAATAAAGCTTGTTAATCCGTATTAATTCTTGAGCAGCGGTTCCCAACCTGTGGGTCGCGACCCCAACTGGGATCGCCAGATAATTTGCCAGGGGTCGCCTGAGACCTTCTGAGAATTAATTTTTTAAATAAAAAATGATTTACTGATTTGTGCCAATCCTTAATCTTCAACGCAAAAAAATCATAAACCCAGGTTAACAAACATTAACGTTTGTTAACATTTGCTTATTAGCCATTATAAACACTCGCAAATCCTTACCTGCCATAAGTAGCCAATGTTGGCCATCTGTTGTCATCGTAAAGTAAACAGAAACTGGCCGCCACTCGACAAACGTCCCAAACTTTCTGCTTTCTCGCCAACTTAGCCAAATCAGCCCACAACTGAGCTCTAAATAATAAATGAAGCAACAATTTGATCAAAATTCTTTATATGAAAAACAGAATATAAAAATAATGTAAGGAAATTAAATAAGGTGAAACAAAAGATAATTATAAGCATAAAACAAAATACTTTTAAGACAACCAGGATAACAATAATTACTTAAGCCAGAAGAATTGCTGTCTTAACTAAGCCAGCAGTTCCAAACAGAACGATTAGTATATAATTACTGGGATAAAATTTGGCAATTATACTTTAATTTCTACATATAAACTTAGTAATTTATACTTCTTAAAGTACAGAAAAACTTATCATCTTTTCAAAACTTATCATTATTTATCCCAGTCAAAACTGGTACTTACTTCACCGATCCTTAAATCTGAACGGCTGAGTCAACCAAGTAAGCTACTACAACCGACAATTGAACCATATCATTGACAACCCTTTACCTCTAGGCATGTTACTTATATAGTGTGTTTTTAACGAAAATTAAAGAATACATACATTATAATTATTGCATATACATGCATTATAACAAATACATGCATTATAATTGTAAGCTTTTTTTTATCAAGTTAGCAGCTGACCTTTCCTTGTCATTCCCACAACTGACTCTATTGAGATGTTGCTCTATTTTATTCATATGCGTGCAGTAATGACGAGCTTTAAGTGCAAGTTGTTTGACTATATCCTCTATATCCTTCAATCCTGATGTATCTGATCAACATACATACACAGCAGTCATTTACGCATATAGTAAGTGTATATCAAGTCTTGAAAGCAGAGTGGTTAAAGCGCCAGACCTGGATGCAACAAGTCCAGGTTCGATTCTGTGACTGCTCACCAATTTCGCTAGCATTCTGCATCCATACGTAGGCTGCTTAAATTTGCAGCTATGTCCGAGATATCATTCATATAATCCATGATATCATATTTAAAATTAATAAAACACTTCATTGATTATTCAATATTAACATCCATTGCTCCATAATACAATCAATTCAGTGTCATATCTATTATGGAGATATTTACAGAGTAAATTCTCTGTAAATATCTCCACAAACGCAAACAAATGCAATTATAGAGCAAAGTTCACAACTTTTCTCCATAATTGCATTGTTTCCGTACTATCTACACTGTCAATGTATATTTATATATGATCTACTTTTATCCAATTAAATCAATTCAAACGCCAAACAAACAGAGCTTACAATAACATAACAAATTTAAAATGATTTTATAAATTTTTACACAACCAAATTAATTAAAATTTTTATAATTTCCTACCAAAAATCTCTCTCTCACTTTCCAGTACAATGTTAAAATCGTCTGTGGCTAGGGCTGCGCCTGCCTTGATCAGCAGCGCTCTCTTCATGCGCGCAGTACCAGAGTCAACTTTACCGGCCTTTAAGTAATAACACCGCTTTTATCAATTGATACGGAAAGTTAGACAAGTGGTTAGAGCTTTAGATTCGAAAACTAAAAATCTGAGTTCGAATTTCAGTATTTAAAATTGTCATTAAATTTTTTTTTATAAAAGATTTGTGGCCTTTATATTCATGTAGACATTACATTAATATTTACATAAACCTTTAATATTTTATAGGCATTTACACAACCATTACATAAGCATTTTATACGCCTTTACATAATAATTACATTAGTATTTTATAGGCATAAACATAGTCATTACATTAGCATTTATAGACATTTACATACACATTAAGTTAGCATTTTATAGTTATTTATATAACCATTATATTAATATTTTATAGGCTTTTACATAGAAATTTTACATAGACATTAGAAATTTATAAGCTTTTTCATTGTCGTTTCTTTTATTAAGTAACTAATTTCTTCACAAACCTGTTCAATAATCATTCGAGCAATATCCTCACATCGTTGAGGCTGCTGATAGATCTCACTGCATAGTTTTAAACGTCTCATTGCTAGGGCAAGACGTTCGGTATAAACATGGCCATCGTCCAATAACATTGCCTTATGAGAAAAAAAATTATGAACTTTCACATCAAATATGTAATCTAAATAAAACCTAAAAACAGTTACAGAAACTACAGAATAATTACAAGAATCTTTACAACACACAGTTGAAGGCACAAAAGTAATATACAAACATGGATGCATACGTACATACGTATATTCATACATACATGCATACAATCATACATAAGGCAACAAACATATCTTCAAAGCACAATTAAAGTTGAAGGAACGGATTAAAAGTTTTAGATTGCTATTCGTATTGAATTCGTGTTGAATTTGTATTTAGAATTATATAATATAGAATTGCCAGTCATAAAATTATTCAATACTAACTAATATTCAATAACAACAATAATAAATAATAATAAATAATAATACTCAATAATAACTAATAACTAATACTAACTAATACTCCACTAAGTTTCAGTCCACCCTGTACACAATTATTTATATATTAAAAACTGACATTTGAAGTTTCAGAAAAAAAAGCAAAAGTAAATCTATAAAATATATAAACCTTTTCCACATGAGAGATGGCGACACTTAGATTATCAGCATCTTCTTCACATTTAGCCAACTCAGCGTGAATTTGACAGCGCAGCAAAAAAAGCAAACTGCAACATTGCGAATGTAGACATTTGCGCAAAGAAATATTTTCATATAATTTGTATCAACTGAGAAAACACTATAAACTACAAAAAAGTATACAAAGTACATAATACGAAATAGATACATTGAACTGCTTCATAGAAATGATACAAAAATGCCAAATTGACAAAAGATCGAGTTTTAAATAAAATTAAACTTTGAAAAATAAAACGGACTGTACAACAGGCATCATATAATAAAGACTATGATTCAAATTCTGGTAAAGAAGCTCCTGTGGTTGACTCAGCCGTCCGTTCATCTGTAGTAATGGAAATGAGTACCGGTTTTAATTTGGGAAGAACAAGTTTTGTGAAATAGTACCTGTATTATACAGGTATGAATATAAAGACTTATTTTTCATCTTAATTAAAAAATAAATATAATCTACAAATTCCTTTTGTCTAAACTAAATAGAAATCTCACCTGTTAATCTGTTCTAAAGTTTCCGCGACAAAACTCAAAGGCGACAGAATATGACATCGAAGATTAGACTGTGTCAGAGGTAGACATAAATTAAACTGCGTGACACAACCGACTTGTATGACGCAGGGGTCACAGTGACGCGTGGCATTTAATAGCGCGATGTTGCATTGATTTATAGCGCGCAAGCGACGCTGCATAAAATGAAATACTTTTTTCTAGATTCACACCAATTGACAAATTGACATCAATTGAAAGCCAATACAGTTCGGTTACAAATAATACATTAGAACAGTACAAAACAAAGACGTAGAGTTTTATCTTTAAACTAACTACTACTGCTGATCAACGCTAGAGAACATATTACGGTAGACGGTTAAAAAAGAGCACACGCATCACACATCTTACTAAACATCTGGCCAACAAAGTGTAATAAGGTGGATTTTATCATTTAACTATACCATGGTGAATTGTAGTAATAAAATGTGCAAAGTTGACATTTAAACCAAAGAAGTTCCAGATTAGAATGTGATAATGCAAATTTACTGAGATTCATTTTCACTTTTTGTTTAATTTATAAATAAAATTCTCAAAATATTTCATGTCCTTGAGTTTCTCCACCTTTCCAGCCGCACCCCCTCCCCAGACTCCCTCTTATAAATTAGACAATAGAAATGGAAATGGCTATAGAACCTGTACTGCGCTCTTGCGATATGATTCACAGTCTTTCCAGCCTAGTTGTTTCACAGAAAGCTCACAGCATAGAAACTCTACTTCCAAATTAAACCCTGTATCCTATAAAATTGTCAGCACATTGGGTAGAATATTACATGAATAGATTTGTAATGAAATATTTACCCAAAATGAATGTCTGAGATACATAATCAGGATGAGTTAAATATATAATAACAGAGATTTTTAAAGAAAAAAATTCAATATGAATTAAATATTAAGTAAGACGGAACAAAGATATGTAGACAAACAGATGAATAAAAAAATGCACAAAATGAAACAAAGAAGAAACAAACTGAAAACCACAAAAGAAAACACAAAAAAACAAAGAAATAATAAAAATACGCAATAAAGAAAAACAAAACAAGTGGAAAAAAACATGTAAACAATTAACACTGAAACAAAGAATGTATTAGAAAAAACAACAACACAAAGAGTGCAACAATACATCCAAACAAACAAACAAACAAACAAGACATAGAGCGACTGGACAATTTCAAGCATACAACTATGAGAGTACAATACAGAAAAATCTAATATTATAATTTTTTTAATTAGGGTTAAGGTGTTTTTTTTACCCTTTCCTGTGTGGAACGTAATATTACGTTTGATTGATATTTTCCACCATTGTGCGAAACGTAACATTACGTTTCGCACAATGTTTTCTATTATCCTGTCCAATCCGCTCACCGTGATGGCCGTAATATTACGTTTATACTGGATCATAAAATTTTGACGAAATTTTATGATCAAAGACTAAAAATAAGTAAAATATTGACATTGTTACATTGTATCAATGTTAAATTTAACATTGATACTTTGAAAACTTTGAGCATTATTTTTCGATTTATTAATCATATATAATTATATATAATTAGGGCCTATATATTTATGTAATAGTATAACTACATTTATATAATTATGGATGTATTTTATTATTTTTTACGCATTATTTTTTACACAGTAAATAAATCCATATTAAGCGAAAAAAAATTTAAAAAAAATTCCACAAGTAAGGGGTTAAGTTTAGGGGTTAACCAAATTGTCAATTGAATCATCTAACCTGTATTCTAGTACAAATCTGTTTCATTTGCTCAACACATTCACAGCATATGTCCGGGTTATTCATTTCAACAGCCAACCGACCCAGTTCTAATAAAAGCTGACCTCTGCCAAATAAAATAAACATCAAAAGATACTTATAGAATTCTTCATCAATTTAGATTAGACTATCACAAGTAATCAACCGCTGGCTTAACTGTTTTAATTGTTTTTTAAATTAAATTACCTTGGTACTTCATTTGCAATGGTTTGATAAAAACAAAATGGAGCGGATAAAAACATTAGTTTGGAATGGCTACATTTATGAGTCATGGGACACAATAAAACATTACTTAATTATAACACAAAGTAGCTTATATGTATCCTTTTAATGCAAAAATGAGATTATATAGTATTCAACAGATGACAAGAATTATGTTAATTTTATGAACTGGCTATTTTGAAACCAAGGGATGATTTATTGACACTTAGTTAATAATAGTCTACTCAACGCAATTTATTCTTTTCAATTTTTTATTGGTCTTTTCTAGTGCTATTGATAAGTTTGTTTTTCTTTTTTCGTATTACATCAATACCTCTTATACACTTGTTTGTTTTTTCTTACCCTCTCCCCCCCATTTAAAGTATTTTCCTTATTTGAAGCTTGATTTATAGTTAGTAGTAGCGATATTGTTGTCACACCCATGGATATATTATATATGATAATTTACATTCGTAAATAAAATAAGAAATAAATGTAACTTACTACTACCATAACTACTACTACTGTAACTACAGCTTCAAAGTAATCTTATGATTTTTGTGTTTTCTAATATATAGATAATAAATAAAATAAAAGAAATATTTCAATAAAATTACAACATAAAATATATAATAAGAATAATTAATAATAAATCAAATCTACCTATCTTCGTCTGTTATGGCGGACGCAATGTTTCCCTTCTTGCCATTTTCCTCAATCTCGTTCCCAAGTTCTTTTTTCTCAATCTTTTTCCCTTCATCTAATTTTACACCAACCTCTTCATTTTTATTAACATTTTTTGCGACTTTCTTATTTAAATTCTTTTTATCATTCTTATTGGTGATTTTGGCATTCTTATTCGCGTTCTTGTTTTGGTTGGTTGTTTCTCTAATGGATAAATCATTGAGGATCTCTTTCATGAGATCTACGCAATTTATTTCAATGCTACCACGCTCAATTGCGCTGAAAAAGCACAAAGTTTAAATCTATAAATGTCAAAACACAGTCAAATTTTATTATATGCGGACGTTTCCTCAAAGGACAATTCGTCAACGGACTGTTCGTCAAGAATATTTATTAGGTTTAGGATTAAGATTAGGTTTAGGCTTAGGATTTAAGTTAGGATTCGAGCTAAGGTTAGGGTAAGAGGTTATAAGAATCGTCTGTTACAAGAATAGCCCTTGACGAACAGTACGTTGACGAATCGTCTAGAAAAAAGGCAGATTTTATCATAGATCCATTGTTCCAGATTAAAAAGTATCATTCATTGTTATAACAAAATAATAATAAAAGCATCATTTATAATTATTATTATTATAAGGTTATACTTTTATATTTTAGAAGTACGCAAGTTGAATTATTAAAGTATTAGTTTAAATTATTAGCTGTATTATTAAAGTTTTCTTTAATCTGTAACTTATAACGTATGTTTATGTCTCCAACAATCTTAATTATGACAATTAGAGTTAATTAAGTCAAATTAAATTAGGTATTATTGAAAAATAAAAAGTTTCTTACTTTCTCAGACAGCAAATCTTAAAATAAACTGCCAAACTTGATGAAGAATTTATATAGCTCGCAAATGAATCGCTCAGATCATATCGCATCTAAAAGGACACCATTTTAAAGCGGACAAAATTGATTACTTAAACAATGGGAGTCAGATAATACATACATAACATTCGTATCAGCATTTTGACTGTGTGTGGCATTGATATTTGTAGTCAAATGATTTTAGTGACAAATTCTTTTTATGACTAGTAATAATGTTAATATAACACTTTTATAATAGATAATGTTAATATAATACTTTTATAATAGATAATGTTAATATAATACTTTTATAATAGATAATGTTAATATAATACTTTCATAATAAATAATGTTAATATAATACTTTTATAATAGATAATATTAATATATACTACGTTTGTCATTTATATTTATCATAATTTATGAAATACACTATCAAAAATACTTGCTATTTCTAAAATATATTTATCAACCCCCTCCCAAAAAAAAAAATTAAATTACTACTTATAATCAAAATACTTCTAAAAATTAGATCAAATTTAGTCAAAAATTCAAATATTTACTGGATATTTACATATCCTGCGTATATAAAATATATATAGAAAATTCTAATCCAGGACCAGTCGCTGCTGAATCTGGAGAATTCTACCACTTAGCCAACAAGCTTCACTAAGTTACAACTAGCTTACTTTTAACATTTACGATTAATAATTTCTATAATGGGATTAATTCAATTCTTTGCCTTGACAGTATTTACTTTATTTCATTATATTATTTATAAATATTACAATTTATTTTATTTTGAATTACTTCTTTCTTATTAATGATAAAGTATACCTCAATTTTACATTATTAATTGCTTAAATTACGTCGTCTTTATATTATTAATAACTTAATTCTTATTAATGATAAAGTACCTCTGTTTTATATTATTGAGTACTTAATTCAATCACAAACTCAAAAATGATATTAAGAAATCAATGTCATACCATAATACCAAATAAAAGTTTGAAATGTTTTTGAGATGATTTTTGAACAAATATCAGAGCAGCTTCTGCTGTTTGAGATGCAAGCTTAAGTTCACCGGCATCACAATAACTTTCTACCAGAGCTCTAGAAAGAAAAAATCAAAGCATCAACAATGAATGAATGAGTTCAAAAGTTCAAATTATATACTACCCCTCCACCCAAGACATTTTTTAATCTTCAACATTCAGTGAACGGAATTTTATTTGCAATACTTGCTTAAAATGTCTTAAAAGACAAAAATATTAATTAATAAGTAATTCACAATAATTCACATCAATTCAATGACTAAGTTAACGAGTCATTTAATTTATATAAAACTTTTATTTATAAAACTTTGTTCAAAGTCACATCAGCGCAACTGTGTTAGGTTAGAGATAAAGATTAAATACGTAACGTCAGTATTTAATGAGCACAAGATTAATTTATTAAACTAATTTATTTTATTTAAAATTAAGCTTTACTTTTAATTTCAAATGTAAATGTACAAAATGTAAAAGTTTTCATGTTTTTTTATAAAAAATTTGTTTTTTTCAGGAAATAGAAAATAGTTTCAAAGCTTTATTTTTAAAGCTTCTTCCAATTCTTACACGGTTAATTCCGCTCTCCAGTCCAGATCACTATCGTTCGCTTCTTGTAAACCTCTGATCACTTCAATCAGCGATGAGTGAAGGTATCTACGATAACGCGGCTTTAGGAAGGGTCTGCACAACTGCCAGTAGATTACCGAAGCGTTGTACACAAGAAAATGATACCTACGGAAGAAAATAAAAATCAATTTCAAAATGTTATATAAAAAATGATATTTAAAAAAAACAGCATTATTCAATCATAGTACAATATAATACAAAACAGCCTTATTTACAAGGCACAATAGCATCAGAAAAACAATCTAAGACATTAGGAATCGAATTAATTAATATCTATTAAGAACCAATTAATTAAATATTACAATTACAAAATATTAAAAAGTTACTTTAACATCAGCACCTGAAATTTGCATTGCAAATTTCAGGCACCTGAAATTTGCATTGCAAATTTCAGGTGCTAAATTGAATATAGCATTACATTCATCTTAAAATTATCTAACACTCCCAAGTGAATAACAGATTAATACAGAAAGATCATATTTTTTCATACCTTGGTTTGTCTCTGGCCAGTTTTATAGCTTTTAGAATATACGAGGCAGTTTTCTCAAGCTGTTCCTAACATTCAAATAATAATTCTAAAATAATAATAATTATTATAATATCGATAACAATTACGTTACAGTGATTAATAAATAACATTATGATAATTAATAAAGTTTTGATGATTAAGAAGTAAAGCTACGGTGATTAATAAATGATGTTATAATGATTAATAAATGATGATATGATGATTAATAAATGATGTTACTATGACTAATAAATGATTTTATTACGATTAATAAATGATGTTAATATGATTAATAAATAAAGCTATGATGATTAATAAATAACATTATAATGATTAATAAAAGACTTTATGATGATTAATGAACGATTTTACAATGATCATTAATTCATATTATAATGATTAATAAAGACGTTATATTATGATGATTAACAAATAACGTTGTAATGAATAATAAATAAAGATTTGATGATTACAATTTATGATGTTATAATGATCATTAAATGACATTAAAATGATTAATAAATAGTGTTAAAATTGTTAATAAATGATTTTACGATTAATAATAGATTCAGTCAAACTATTATATCTACTGATGATAAAACACATACAGGATAGTCAGAGTCCGGTGCATAAAGCTGAGCCTGACACAAGTATGCTCTACAAAGAAACTGATCAGAGGGAGGGTCAGCATAGAGATACATTCTTAGACAATCAGCTGACAGCTCAAGCTGACCATTCTATTATCAATAGATAGATAGAAATATGATCAATAGACATTCTATATTCAATAGACAAATAAAGATTGATTCTATAATCAATAGAAACAATAGAGATAACTCTGCATCAGTCTGTCCACCTATTCATCTATCTGCCTGACAATTTGTCTCTCTGTCTGTCTGTGTATCTGCCTGTCTCTCTGCTTGTCTCTCTGTACACATAACTTCCTACATAACTATCAGCCCAGAAATATAACTACCTAAACAGTAACATACACATCAACCACTGACCCATCTATCTATACACTCTCCTACAATTTAGAAGCTAATAATAATTTTCTTAAAGTCTCTTTTATTATTAACTGATTTAATTTATCAGTTAATAATAAAACGAAAAAAGATAAAGTCAGTAATCTAACTTTTAGCGCTGTTTCCGCGCAGAGCACCAACAAATCCAAACCATAAGACTCTGGTCCAACATTTATGCAATCTCTTCTTTCTAAAGTCTCTTTCATCAACAAATGAGCTTCATAGATGCAGTCTAGTGATGAAGAACCTGAAGAGATTAATCATAAATAAATGCGAAATTAATGACGATAGATAAAGAGAAATTAATAATTTAAATATGTGCATAAAGTGGAACAGTTTCCAGACTCCTTCCTTACTTCCATACCCATCCCCCCGCCCCTTATTCCCCCATTTAGTTAATCACTGCAATGTTGACTGTTCCTTACCTTGGGTTCTTTGAGCTCTAGATATTAAAGTTCTTATTTTAGTATCCATACTAGTCACTAGATGCAGCTAGTCTCCAAATATTAAACAAAGTCTAGCATTGAAATAAAGTCTACAAAATAATTTAAAATATATAATTGCATATTAAATATATAATTGCAGCTTTAATTATATAATTTTACATAATAAATATTGACTAAATCATATTTTAGGATTTAAACATAATTCTAATTACTAATCCAATCATTAATCCGACATTTAGACATGTCAACAACAACCTCTTAACACTTACCTCTAATTCTAACCACCTAAACCCTAACCCACAAAGCCTAACCATAAACTATACACTAACCTTAAACCCAAACAATAATCTTAACCCTATTCTCTAAATCTCTCCCTAACAAAACAAATCGGATTAGGATTAATGTTAAGATTAACCCTAATCCCTTAAATTTGGGAAATATATTGGAAAAAAATAAGGGAATATGGGAAAAAAAATAATATGGATACTATTATGGATACTATTATGGATACTATTATGGATACTATTATGGATACTATTATGGATACTATTATGG
>JAQIXG010000364.1:0-34651 GCA_034700105.1 Oconnorella tubifera
AAATTTCGGGGGGAAATCTCCGCGGGGAAATCACCTAGACCCATTAGTTAGGTACAAAGATCGCTAGATATAAGTAGATAAGTACGTAGATAGATAGTCTGGTAGGAAGGTGGAAATATCATTACTGGCCTTAGTCTAGACACTGTTGAGCTATGGATAATGACGATAATGTTGCCTTAATTTTCCTCTAATTACCCGTGTCGACCTTTTTTTATTTGTGTAAGATTTTCCTATAGGTTTTCCTGACGACCTTTTATTTTTATTCTTTTTTTTAATTTGCTTGGAATTGCCGTCCCCTTCATAATGCCGCACTAGGCAGCCGTCTATATCGCCTATACCTAAAAGCGTCACTGGGGTATGTAGTTAGGTAGATGAATAAATTTACAGACAGGTTGTATTTTATATTCTTCCCAGGTCGTAGATTTGATAGATATGGTAATATGAAACAATGGTGGCCGGATGACGTCATAGAAAGATTTAAAGAAAGAGCCGAATGCATTATTAATCAGTATTCTAATTATACTGTTGAGGAAGTGGGACTGAATGTAAGTAGACAGACAGACAGACACACAGACAGAGACACTGACATGTAGTGTCTTTCTTTCATGGAGACAGTGTGTCTGTCCTACTGTCATAAACTCTCGTAAACTCTCGTCTGTAGAGTTTATTTGTTGCTTAATGTCACATCAGCACAAAAAGGCTACCCTTTTTAATGTCACATCAGCACAAAAAGGCTGCCCTTTTTAATGTCACATCATTAGTTATGTGTGGAATGAAGTGTGAAAAGTAAACACTTGATTTTTAATAGAGTGATGTAAATAATTGTCTTTTTGTGCTGATGTGACATTGTAATAGAAATAAACGATAACATTTCAGGTGAATGGTAGACAGACTCAAGGTGAAAACATAGCGGATAATGGCGGTCTGAAACAAGCGTTTAGGGTTAGGAAACTTTTTAATTGCAATTACTTTATTTTTTACGATGGTAAATGGATAGATAGATAAATGAATGGATAGACAGAATGACAGACAGAAACAGACAGTAGACTATAATTTATAGTTCAAATAGACTACCTAAAACTTATGTAATATAATAATTGGCTAAGTTCGTCTGTCTGTCTGTAACTCGATATAATTAAGCTATTAAGATAGATCCAAGGGTTCTCAATGGTACCTTTGAATCAAGGGTACTCAAATTGGATGAAATATTAGTTCATTTTGTCATTTCATGTTGTTTCCATTCAATTTTATCCTTGGGAACTGACCTAGACAACTGAAAATGTAACAGAAAATACTTTCAAAACCAAATAATTTTGATACCACTGCTTGATCGATCAAGGACATGTGATAGAAGGATCTGATGCTGTTTTTACAAAAAAATGTAGTTTATAAGGAGATATTTACTTTGTAGTTCATGGTTGATAATAAAATGATTTTTCAGATTTAAATATTTGTCTGTTTTTTTCTTTTTTATGCCTGTCGTCTGACAGGCTTTGCTACTACTAGTTGATAAAACTCATAAAAAACCGAAATGCAATGTATTTTTAAGTTTATTCCTTAGCGTTTTACGTTATCAGGCTTATCGTAGGTTGATTGCAAAGACAGGAAAAGAAGAACAGAAACTTCCAGGACTTGATTTATCGCCCAATCAACTCTTCTTTCTTAACTTTGCACAGGTCTAATGACTCATCTATCTGTTTATTGTAAATAATGTTATTGTCATTTATAATAATTGCCAACTTATACAAATATACTATTTTTAATTTAGGAATAAAAATAACTTGAAGCGTCATACACATTTGTTCTGTCATTCTCAAAGAAAAATTAATTTAAATTATTATTATTATTACTGCGTTAAGAGGCAAGACAAGAGTTTACTCATCACTTGATTTCTACACACACAGTTAACTTTCAGTAATTTGTGCTGATGTGACATTAAGCAAAAGCAAATGGGTTATGTGTAAGTACCCTAATGATTGTCTGTAGGTTTGGTGTTCTCATTCAAGGCCAGAAAATTACATCAAAGTTTTGACATCAGAAAAACACAGCCCTGGAAAATTTAGGTTATTTTATAACTTTACACAAATTTCTTCTAATTTTTAAATATGCT
Organism: Oconnorella tubifera; assembly: GCA_034700105.1. Classification (NCBI taxonomy): domain Eukaryota; kingdom Metazoa; phylum Annelida; class Clitellata; order Enchytraeida; family Enchytraeidae; genus Oconnorella; species Oconnorella tubifera. The sequence goes on from JAQIXG010000364.1 coordinate 2,111, forward strand.
TTCAATTTCGAATATACGTATATACTGTTGACCTTTTTCTCCATTCTACAATTTTTATTAATTATTTAAATTGATAAATTTTTATGTTTATAATTCTTTATAAGTAATAGTTTTATGTTTCCTAATTCGGATATTTATTAATTTCAGAGTTCTTGGTTCACTTTCAAATTTTGTTGAATTCTCAGAGACTTATAATTGTCCAATAGGAAGCAAAATGAATCCGGTTAATAAGTGCTTCGTTTGGTGATTTACTGTTAATTAATTAATTAATTAAATAATTAATTTAATTGTATTATATTGTTAACTTTTGGAAAGAGGTTAAAAACTTTGTTACTAACTGACTGATTTATTATTTTGTTACTCAATGTCACATCAGTACAAAAAACTGTTTAATTATGAACTGTGTGTATAGAAACCAAGTGATGAGTGAACGCTTGATTAATATCTTAATGCTGTGCAGTTCATTTTTGTTTGATAATAATCGCCTATATTAATATGGCAGGCGTGTATAAAGCTTTAACTTTTAGTTATTTTTGTTTCCAAACAAGAATTTAACTGACAAACGAAATTAAGTATCAACTGTACTTGATGCCTCGAGCTAAGATATATTACAATTGAGAACCATTGCAAACAGTAATATATGAAATCTGTATATGATATCAGCAGCTGATTTAATTTGTATATAATATAGTTGCGGCAAATGAAGAACTTTATAATTCCGACGATGCATTAAAATAACAGGGACGTTTCTTCAGGAGGGTGGGAATTTTATTTCCAATACCCGGTTTTGATCTTTTTTTATTAATCGTGCATTGTCCATCCATAATTGTTATTTCTTTAACTTTAATATAATATACTCCTAATATTATATTATTGTATTTTTACTAATAAACCTCTACGATGTATTTATTGTATTGACAATGACACGCATTGAAAAGTACATAAAATATGTGAACATTACTAATGCTTCACTAATTAATTACAACTTGAATTTTTTTGGGGGGCCACTTGGCATAAAATTTTCAAAATCAGGGGGGGCTCATTTGACTCCCTCAAATGACTTCCCTGGAAAATAACTTGATTTAATGCCCATGCCCACCCCCCCTTTCGATGCAGAGTTCATTTAACGTTTTCTGCGAGCGAGTAATCTTTAAATTAATGATGTATTATGTCTTGTACAATAAATAACAGCAATCATTTTATGTATTGAATATTAATTAAAATATGATTATAATATTGTTTCAACAACATGTAATTTCATTAATTTTCAATTAATTATAGTACTCTAATTATCCATGCGCAGGGATTAGTTCTTACTGATTTAGAAGTGTTACTACTATTATAGACTTCTAACACTTTATATAGTAATTCAGTCACAAATAACCCCGTAGTTTCAAAACCATCCCCAGTTTCATAACTCTAGTCGTCATCGAATCTTGTTTATAAAATCTTCTCATAAAATGTTACAAATGTGCCTGAAAAGGCTTCCATTGTAACTTGTGCGAAATCAAAACTAAGCGATAACCTAAAAAGGGTCATTAGTTCATTTTATGGTTGAAATCGGCCCCTCCGTACCCCCCACTGAAATTTATTTGTGCTACATCTAGAGGTTGCTGCTGAAAAATTTAAACATATAAATCGTCCCCCCCCCCCCTCTCTCCCGACTAGAAGTTCTGAATCCGTCACTGTGACGCCAATAATTATAATATAAATTTGCATGCAATGGTGAAACTACATATAATAATGAAGCTACATGATAATAATGCAAGGCTTGCAAACAATCAGTCTAGTTAGGGTCTGGGTACGTTGATCACCGGACTGTTGATCAATGCGGACGATTGATCACCGGTAATTAATTTTATCCATTCAGACCATTCTCTTGAATCTTAACTATATAAACCCTATTTAAAACACAAAATCGAAAGCTAACATTAACCCTTCATATAACGCTAGACTAAACCCTAACCCTTAACCTAACAGTCCTATAGCGCTGACATATTAGTTTTAACTCCCCTCTAATTCCGCAGTGGCCAATAACCCGGCGATCGATCGTCCGGCAATGCAATCAAACGTCCAGTGAGTCAGTGATCAAACGTCCCATACTTGTAGTTTGTAAGCTTTAATTATATTTAAACTTTACTTTATACTGTTTTACTTATAATTGGCCTACTTATACGTATACGGAATAATATCAATATTTCTAATTTTTGTAATGATGCCAAATTGTTCACAGTCACAGTATGTACGATACTGCAGTTCTGTTGTATTCTTAATTATTGCCTATATGGTCAAATTCTTTTAATTAGTGACCGACCGAAACTGTGCATGTCATTGTCGGCTGAAACTAAAACGCAACTGCTCTGGTAGTTGCGGCCGAAAACGAAAACACTATGCCAGTTCGGCCGAAAACAAAAACATTATGTCAGTTCGACCGAAAAGCGGCGAAAACGAAAACGAAACGAATATGTAATAACTCTATAATGTGTAATAAACAGATAGTAGATTTATTTGAATTCTGTTGAAATCTAGTACTTTTGTTTCAAAAATATTCCTTTCTTTCAACAATATAATTCGTCAACGACAAAGTAAATAAAACACAATCTGGCATAAGCGTGGAGGAAACAGCGATTTACCAATTATGAGTTTCGGACTGGGCGGAAAGCGCAACTTGGTTCGGCCGAAAATAAAACTAAAACGAAACTGCCAATGCCAGTTTCGGCCGAAAACGAAGCTATACCGAAATTGGTACATTTGAAATTTCGGCACCGAAAACGAAATTCCATTTGTCTCTACTTTTAATACAAAAGTAGAAATAAATTATAGGTATTAAGGTAGAAATAAATTCTAAGTAGAAAGAAGTTAATTTGAAATAAGTAGAAATAAATCGAAGTATAAATAAATTATAGGCCTATTTGTTGTTGTAAAACTTGCTACTAATGGCGCACATTATAGCGAAGGTCGTATTTGATTTTTTTAATATTAAAAATAAATTAATTTAAATGATTTGACGTCTAATTTATTTCTTCATTAGATTTACAACCAAAAATTATTTAATATTTTTAATTAAAAATAGGATATTAATCTTTTTTATTTATTATAATATTTACATTTAAGATTTAAATTTCAAATTGATATGCTTAATTACTTATTAGAACGTCGGTTCTCATTCGGTTACGCATCACAAGTAGTGCTGAGAATAAAAATAAGATCATTGATATATAAAAAAGGATGAGGAATTTAAGCAAGTTTTAGTAAAATAATTTAATGTTTTGATCTGTGTTTCTTTAATTATCGCTCATTAAAAATCGCGATAATGAGCGATATTATTTAGTAATGAAAATCAAAAGTCAAGAGAATTTTTTATTTGAAAATAACTGTAAACTGCATCTAATCTTTTTCAGTTACCATAATCATGATTAGTTATAATCGGAATCCAAATTATAACCCTAAACCGTTTCTAGCCCTAACTAACTCGATGAAGTGCGAAACCGAATGGGACCCTAAAATCCGTTTGGCCGGTCCTGCGTGTTTACTGAATTTAGTTTCAGTAAATAAATTGCAGTATACATAAAAGTTTGAGTAATTTTATTTTTATTTTTACACGTTTTTTTATTTATTTAAAATATTTGAATCTTCATGCAGCTTTGTTTAAGCAGCACTTTAAATTTATTTAGGCCTTTCCTTAACTGGCTGATGTATGAGCATCATGTCAGGTGATATGCAGAGAGCAATGAGCTACGCTGACTCGAGCCCCCCGGGAGGACCAGGAGGCTCCATGGAGAGCCCTAGTCCTGCAGTGACACGTAAGCTAGCCAATGGCCGCCAGTCCCCCACGTCCCCTCTCAAACTCTTTGGACATGCAAAGAAGAAAATTAACGCGATATTTGTGGATATTGGGAAGTACATTAAGGAAGGAGTGGATTTCGTTGATGGTTGGTATTCATAACGTTGCGTTTGAGTTTTTTTAACTGCAATAAATGCATTTTTAAATTGTGTCCAGAAGTTATATGGTCTATATATTCTAGTTGAGAATATGTTATTTGTCTGTTAAATGTTACAAGCAAAGAAATTACTGCGAACATAAGGTGACAATGTTGGTGTATATAATCTACGATATTGAGGTGTCAGATATTAATTAGTTAACACTGAGCACTAAGTGATACGGAAGAATGATAGTCATACTCATGATATTTACTATTCACACATTTTGTGTAGGCACATGGTACACATTTTAATTTTTCAAGTCTTTCTTTGTCGTATTGCGGAATGCTTCACGAGTAATTCTTACTGATGCCTCAACAGCTATTTATTGATAGTTGCATAAAGTTATTGATGTATTAGTTATTATTTGTTAATTGAGTGAAATATGCAGTTTTCTTAAGCTTTATTTTGATTTATGTTAGGATTAGACGAAGCTAGTTATCTAGTGAAGGTGGAACAGAGGGATATGTTGGAGAAATATACGGAAAAGGTTGCAGGAATAAAAGAAATACTTAGTAGAGATAGAATGAAGGTGGCTTTCTTTGGCAGGTCGGTTTTTTTAATGATTGATTTATCAACAACTTTGTTGTATTGATTTATTTAGATACATTGTAAGTTCTTTTGAAGTATTTATTTATGAATCGATTGGTTTAGAGATCTTTAGCATCAGTGACATGGGGTCTACTCTCAATTTCAGTAATTCATATTCTTCAAGCAGTCATTTATCCAGTTGATTGGGGGTTGAGCTAGTTAACTAGGATTGAATGGTAGTAGAACGGATCAGTTTTATGAAACGGTAGATTCTGGACTGCTGGCTTTGATCAGCTTAATTCTATTTATCATTATTGGCTTTGATCAGCTTAATTCTATTTATCCTTGTTGGCTTTGATCAGCTTAATTGTATTTATCATTATTGGCTTTGGTCAGCTTAATTGTATTTATCATTATTGGCTTTGATCAGCTTAATTGTATTTATCCTTGTTGGCTTTGCTCAGCTTAATTGTATTTATCATTATTGGCTTTGATCAGCTTAATTGTATTTATCCTTGTTGGCTTTGATCAGCTTAGTTGTATTTATCATTATTGGCTTTGATCGGGTTAATTGTATTTATCATTATTGGCTTTGATCAGCTTAATTGTATTTATCATTATTGGCTTTGATCAGCTTAATTGTATTTATCATTATTGGCTTTGATCAGGTTAATTGTATTTATTATTATTGGCTGTGATCATGTTAATTGTATATATCGTTATTGGCTTTGATCAGATTAATTGTATTTATCATTATTGGCTTTGATCAGCTTAATTGTATTTATCCCTGTTGGCTTTGATCAGGTTAATTGTATTTATCCTTGGTGGATTAAAAGTTGAATGCTTGCAATGCTGATTTATTTATTAAAGTACCGATTTATCCGACTTCGTGATCAATCATATAAATTTTTCCTTGTTTGATGTATGACTGATTGATTGAAAAATTGACGTATATATTATTCCAGAACATCAAATGGTAAAAGTTCAGTGATCAATGCCATGCTACGTAGTCGCATACTGCCCAGTGGTATAGGTCATACGACTAATTGCTTTCTACAAGTTGAAGGGACGGATGGGAAAGATGCTTTTATTATAACGGAAGACAATCCAGAGGACAAAAAGAATGTACAGGTAAGCTTTGAATATAAATTATAAATCTGTTTTCTGAATTGCTTAGGGGTGGATGACTCTATGCTAATTGTGAGTTAATGGAAAGAGATAAATAGTCAATTTTTATAGAGATAGCAAAGGCCTGTAGTAGGTTAAGCTGATTGTCTATGATTTTTAAGCCAACAAGAATAATATAGTTATTTAATCTAATCCATTAAGGATAAATACAATTAAGCTGATTTAAGCCAACAAGGATAAATACAATTAAACTGATCTAGTCAACAAAGATAAATACAGTTAAGCTGATCTAAGTCAGCAGTCCTGATCACGGAGTCTACTGTTAGACAGAACTGGTTCCGCTGTACATGTTTGAGATATAAAGATTGCTGTACATTTGTTTCAGTCCATCAGTCAGTTGGCAAGTGCACTTAGCAAGTTTAAACTTGATGCTGACACTTTGATTCGCATTTGTTGGCCTAAAGATAAATGTCATCTGCTACGAGATGATGTTGTTCTAGTTGACAGGTTATTATATCTTCTAGTTATATTATTTGTAAAATTGAATGAAGAGAAAACACTGGTAACGTGAGTGATTTAGTAGAATATTTTTACTTTTGTATACAAATCTTTATGTACTTTATATAAATCTAATACGATTGTATCTTTCAGTAGAATTTTATTCTTAAAATATGCCATTATATTCCTTGAATTTTAAATATTTAGACGTACATGTATGCCTATATGTGAGTGCGTTTGTATTGCTTAGTCCCGGTATAGATGTGTCTCCGGACATAGACTCGTGGATTGACAAGTTTTGTTTGGATGCCGATGTGTTTGTGCTCGTTGCAAATGCCGAGTCTACACTCATGCAAACGGTATTCAAGATCTTGCTTCAGTTATATATTTGTTCTGGTTTAATATTTATTTCTTCCTAATTTAAATTTTAGCTAAGATCAACTGAGTACATATAAACATCTACTAATTATGTATTATTATCAAAGCATTCTTTAGATTATACTTATTATTATTTCTGAAACTATTTCATCTGTTATTGAGATCTTGTTTTTGACAGGAAAAGAATTTCTTTCATCGAGTCAGTGAGAGACTTTCGAAGCCAAATATATTTATTCTCAATAACAGATGGGACGCATCGGCATCTGAGCTTGATACAATACAAGAAGTGAGTACAGTATATGTGGATTACATTTGGAAGAATGTAAAAAATAAGATGATAAACTGGAAGGGTATATCAATAAAAAACATTGGAGAATAAGATGATAAACTGCAGGCTTGGTAGAAGGGTACATCTGGAAGAAAGATCAGAGAATAAGATGATGAACTGTAGGGCATGGGAGAAGGGTACATCATAAGGCAAGATGAAAGTAGAAATAATAAATTTTCAATTTTGTTGAAGGATAGCAGTCAAAAAGATCGATTGTTGTTAATTGTCAATAAATACATTTTATTGACAATTAACAGACCATATCAAAATTTTCTTCATTTCTGTCGTACATTTTTATTAGTTGTCCACTCATTAATGTAATCTTGTCTATAATTGGCTCATGTATTTACTTCTAAATGTAACCTCATCTGTGATAGGTCAAGCAGCAACACATGGAGAGATGCGTTGGGTTTTTAACCGATGAATTAAACGTGATTGATTCACAAGAGGCTGAGCACAGAGTCTTCTTTGTGTCCGCGCGTGAAGCGTTGGTGTCACGAGTCAATCAAGATCAAGGAACACCGACACCCTCGGGCGCAATGTTGGATGGATTCCAGAGCAGACTGTTTGAGTTCGCTAATTTTGAACATAAATTTGAGGTAAGTGGAAGTATGTTAAGATGGAGTACTTTAAGTTGCAGTAGTTTACGGTGAAGTACTTTAAGATGGAGTACTTTCAGGTGAAGTACTTTAAGTTAAAGCGGTTGAGCCTTACTGTAAGACTATGGTTTAGTTTATCATTTATTAATTTAGTTTGTAAGTAGTAAGGTAATGGTCATATAATAATGATGAATAATAAAAACATTTTTGTTAGAAATTGAGATAAATAATTGTAGTGCAATAATCCCATGGTTATTTTTCCTAACTATCTATTCCTAACTCTTTCTTTGATTGTAACTTTTATTATTAGCGCAAAATTTTAATTTTGAGTTGACATTCAAAGAGTTCATTTGGACATACGTAACTAGATTCAAAAATTATTTAGGAAACAATTTCTCAGTCTGCGGTGGAAACTAAATTTGCCCAACACACAGCAAACGGACGACAGCTAACTAGAGATCTGCACTCACTAATGGAGTGCATATGTGAAGCCGCTGTGTCTAGTCGGTACGATGAGGATATTTTACTTGAGTTTTTGATTAAAGTTTTGCATTAAAAATAATCTATTTAAGTGAAGGTTTCTCACTGGCAGAGAAAGACGGAAAAGTCACGTGGTTAGTGGATAGATTACCAGATAAAGAGATGAATAGATAATAATTAGATGGATGGTTGGGTGGATTAATGGATGGATGGATGGGTGGGTGGATGGATTGATTGATGGATTAGTAGTTGGATGGATTGATTGAAGAATGGATAGGTAGATGGATGGATGGATAAAGTACTACTATTTATAGCGTACAAAGTAGTGATGAATTAGAAGAGAAGCAATCTCGTTTAGACTACACTGAGAAACAACTTGGTGTGTTGAGTTATGAGATTAAAGAGAAAATAAAGGAAATGGCAGATGAAGTTGAACAAAAGGTATGTGTTACAGTTAACCTTTTTTAATTAGTTTAACTTTGTAACAGTTGTCTAAGTTTTGTATGAAAATAATGAATCTATGAAACTGGGGCTCTTTTCGTGCAGTATCCAAGTGTTTGTGGCTTCTTTTGTATTCTTTCTAGCTTTGTACGCTTTTTAAGCATAAGTTTTCTGTGGCTTCATTTTGTGAACTTCTGGCATAGAGTATTACTGATATTGATTTCTCTTATAGAATATTACTGATGTTGAATTGTTGTTGTCTGTTGCAGGTTGCTTCTGCACTGACAGATGAGATACGACGTTTAGCAATATTAGTGGATGAGTTTGACAGACCATTTCATCCTGATCAACTTATACTTAATGTTTACAAGAAGGTCTGCGATCACTCTTTGTTTAACATTTATTTAACTGATTTGTTATTATATCAAATGGTGTATGCGTCACTCATACAGTAGACCCTAGGAAACTTACAGAAGGTTACAATTAGTTTTAAAGACAGATTTTGAAGAAGTTGTAACATTACAACAGTTGTAACGTGTTATTATTTTGCAACTTAAAGAAGATTGATGCTGCCTCTCAATTGCTCTTTCTAAAACTAGTTGAATTGATAAAACTGACTTTTGAAACAGTTTCCCTAGACATTTTTTGATTTTAATTTTTTTAACTTCTGCAACCGAATTATTATTTACAGTATTTGTTAAAATTATTGATTTAATTGATATGTTATTGTATTTCAATGAAATTGTAACATTAGTAACCGGTATTTTATGAATAGATTGAATAATATTTCTATTTCAGTGGGTTGTCATCATTATTGTAAATTAGACTGTTTCACAGTTATGGGCATTATACAATGTTAATTGTTTATATATCGTTTTCATAATGTCCAGAGATTTGTAGAGATGCCGAATACCTATTAATGAAAAAAGTTGTGCAAATTAAAATATTTAAACTTAAATGATTCAATATGTTACTTTTTTTTCAATTAGATAACTCCTGAAAATATTTCAAATAATTAAAGAAGAATCAGAAAAGGATATTCAAAAGATATTTTGACTGTATTGGAGAATTTGATAAGACTTAAAAATAAATCTTCAAAGCTATTTTGACTTATTTACGTCGTTTTGACATGCTATCTTTTAATTTCTATTCTCTCTTTTTCCCACTTCATCAAATGTTTAACAAAGGAGCTGCCGTGTTACATAGAAGAATGTATATCACGTAATCTGCACGCTAAGTGTAACAGTTTAGTCTGTCACATAATGGATATGATTGAGGAAGAAATGGCAGGTATAGACTCTGGCCCCTCGTCCTTTCTTGTGGTGAACCTGCTTCCCTGAGTTATACACTTGCATGCTGTGTGGGTTTAGTGTGTCATGTTGAGTTAGTGTCTTAAGTTAATTTTTTGTGTAAAAGTGAATTTAGTTGATAAATTATTGTTCAAGTGTGGTTTGTTTGTTGACTTTATTGAATTCACGGTTAATCGACTTGCAATAAGTTGCATTAATGATGGAATTTTAAAGTAATAGAAACTATAAGAATGCCCAGAATCTTCAACTGAAATATTCCTGTGATGTTTCCTACTTTATGCCTTGCTCAGTGGTTTTATATAGTCTTTACACCTTGCACAGTAGTCTTATTGAGAAGTGGTTGGATCTTTCTGCTGTGAAAACAGCACTCAAATGTAAATACAAAATGCAAGTCGATTGACTCTTAAATAAATATTTGAGTATTTAAATTGACGTCATTTCATCTTGATTGATCCTGTTTTTTGCAGTGTATGATGCCATCTTTTATGTAATGTCTATTTCTTTTTGGCTACATTTTGTTTGCATGCAAAATGCTTCTAGTATTCACTATTTTGTGTTAAATTGTTTAAGTTAGATTATAACGCGTGTTAGCAAAGTGTGCGCGTGGTTTATAATATAGGAGTTGCATGCACATGTTGAAGTGGGTTTGGGTAGGAATCTGCAGAATCGCTGTTCCACCGCATTAACAACGAGTGTAGTAGAAACAAGTAGAGATATAACAGGTAGAATTGTTGACTAATAGGTTGGAATAAGGTGAATCTGAACCTCTGTGCTATGTAAATGGAAATCTAGATGTTACTTTATTATTGCTTTTTTCATGTTTTATTTTTTTATTTTTTATTTGGAGTTTGATGTATACACGGCATATTTATTTACAGTTTATAATTTTACTCTGCGTATAAATGTTGCGCTTTTTCTTTTCTTTTTATAAATGAGATTCGTTGTTACACTATTTAACGTTACAGTAATATGTGAAACCTGTAATGTCATGATATATTGCTTGTCAAAACTGTATTAGGGTTTAGAATAAGTGTTAATTTTTTTATGACGTTTAATTTATGATTATGGTATTTGTTAAAATCTAAAAAAAACTCACTATTTTTTATCCGAGTATTTAGAACGTTACTCTCTGTGTTGTAGAAAAATTGATGAGCCTAGTGTCTACAGGGGAAACGGGAACAAGTAATAAGAAGCATTCCATGACAGGAAGTGCGTTTGTTCCAAGCGGTAGTTTCTCAATGGCGTACAGACTTGACTGTCGAAATCTTTGCGCTGATTTCTGTGAAGACATTGAGTTTAGATTTTCATTTGGACTCGGAGCTTTAATGAGAAGATTCCTAGGGTCTAGGGGAGCTAGGAAGATCAATAGGGGCTATGGGGAGGTATTGATTTAGTTGTTTATTGTTATGTTGAACCTCCGTATAATAACATACAGCATATAAGTTACATATATGTACTTATTATGACTGGTGCCAGGCATTTTACATTTTTGCAGAATTTATACATATATACAAATTTTCTAAAATTTCATAAGGTTGAATCCCACATATTGTTTTAACAGCATGGTGTCATTCTATGGTCCAATGAAATAACTGCAATAAGTTAAATAAACTGTGAGAAAATCAATTACAATTCTAGCGAAATTTTAAAAAAATTATAGTTTTTGATGAAATTAAAGATTTTGCTTTAAATTCTGTATTGTGACAGATAAATCGACCATTGGCAATGACTCCTCAGACCCCGACGACCTATCAGACTGCAGCACAAGTTGAGCCAGAGAATGAACTAGCCTTGGCTGTTCTCAATACATTTACTTCTCTTTATTCTGGAACGACCGTTGGTACAATGGCGCTAGCTGCACTGGTTAGTGTAGGCTACTTGTAGTAAGCTTGGGTACATTAGGAAGACAGATAAGAGAATAAGATGATAAACTGTAGGCTTGGTAGAAGAGTACATCAGGAACAAAGATCAGACAATAAGATGATTAACTGTAGGCTTGGTAGAAGGGTACATCAATTAGAAAGACCAGAGAATAAGATTAATAGCTGTAGGCTTGGTAGAAGGGTACATTACGAAGAAAGATCAGATACATTATGAATAGAATTTTATTATATTTATAATGCACTTTATAAATATAATAGTTTTATGGTAAGAAACAAGTGAAGATTTTTTGTTTGTGCTACAGCTTGCCAAAGCGGCAGGTTGGCGGGTGATTGCCGTGGTAGGAACTGTCTACGGACTCTTGTACATCTACGAGAGACTCAGCTGGACTAACAAAGCAAAAGAAGCGGCTTTTAAAAGACAATACGTTAACTATGCTAGTAGCAAGCTGCGACTTATTGTCGACTTGACCAGTGCTAATTGTAGTCATCAGGTTCAACAGTAAGTGAATGATTGATTGGTTGATTAATTGATTGATTGAATGATTGAATGATTGATTTCTTTTGTGAGGGAATGAGTAATTGATTAGTTAATTAAATGAGTGATAGATTAAGTTATTAAATTGTTGTATTGATTGCTTGAATGGTGATTGATTGAATGATTGAACCATTTAGTTATTGATAAATTAGCTGGTTGACTAACTGATTGACTGTTTCACTTATTACTAACTGTACAGTTGACTAACTCTGTGTGTTTTTGATTGACTGTTTACTGATTGATTTTTGACTGATTGTTTATTGACTGACTGATTGATGATTGACTATACACTAAATATTCAGTCTGTTATTACTACAGAGAGCTGTCGTCAACATTTTCTCGTCTGCTTCATGAGGTTGATTTGAGTAAGTCTGACTTACAAACTGAACTTGATCAACTGCAAAATAAAATCTCTCAACTTGAATCTGTTGCAAGCAAAGCACACATTCTCAAGTAAGACCATCAGAATATTTATTTCTTTTAAATTCTTTTGTTTATAATTTTATCTTGTAATAAATGATCTATGATAGTATGTTTGTGTTGACAGTAAAGGGTCGCGGTGATTAAGCTGATTGTGATAAATTAATCGCGGTGATTAAGCTGATAAATTTAAGCCAACAAGGACACACTAAGTTGATCTAAGTTAATATTGATGAATACATTTAGGCTGATTATAGCCTAAATGCTTGTGTTGGACTCCATTGAGCCTGTTAACTAAAAAAACTAATTTTAGCTATAGTCTACATTGGTTAAAATGTGAATAGCACTTGGCAATTACAGCTTATTCATTGTACTAGAGCGTCATCTGGTTTTAATGATGTCATACTCCTGAAATAAAATAATTGTGTAATTTAACCCAATTTTAATGAGTCGGTACATATGTATGGATTCTGTACATATGTACACTTCCTGGAACCGGCCATAAGAATACTTTTAACATTACTTGTTCTATTTTAGTCACACTATTTGTCTGTTTGTCTATTTCTTTATCTATCCATCGCATTGTGTCTATCTATTTTCTCCTGTATGTGTGTCTATCTATCTGTCTCTCCAGCTATATTTCTGTCTACCGGATTTTATTAACATAATGAATAAAATCCTAATAAATTTAACGTAATGTTTTAATCTATTTTCTTTTCATGTTTTAATCTATTTTCTTTTCATGTTTTTATTTTCTACAGGAACAAAGCTCAGTTTATTGAAACAGAGTTGACTAAATTCTTTACTCAATTTCTTAAACCTCCTGACAGTAAACTGTAAACAAATAGACAGACAAACACAGAGACATTTTGGCAAGGACATTTTCTACAGTTGGAAGTTTTGTGATGATGAGTTGAGAATTGTGATTTTTTAATCAATCTTCGTACAAACTTTAACTTTAAGAAATATGTAATTTTTAACTATTGAATATTAAATTTATGAATAGAAAATGTCGCTTTAATAGTTCTCAAGTATGAGCATTTATTCATTTTTTGACAAAGTAAATCATTTTTAAATGTTATTTTAAATGAAACATTGATACTATCTAATAATGCTTTAATTAATTAATTAATACTAGCTTATTTATTTGCTTGTAAATATTTACACTGCTTTGTATGTATAGTTTGCAATTAATTATGTCTATAATATATTATAATATATTATGGTATTGAAATTACAGTGTCAATATTCATTGGGTTTAATTTTTATAGAATGGAAACATATATAGTGAACATGTAGTTAAGCTTATTCTAGTTACCTTTGCTAACTTTAGCTGTGCTTTTAGCAGTTCACTGCAATTTTGTTAAAACAATTGTAGTTAAGCGTCTAATTGTTGCAGTCTTGTTATTAGATTTGTAAATAAAAATTCAAGTTAATAATTGGAGTTCAGGAATTTAAAATTAAATGTTAAAATTATATTCAAAGCTTTGTTTCATACGCAAACTAATGTGTGTATCGGGCGTCACCCATTTTTAAAATCTTGCATATAACATCGTAATATTTCGTTTAATTTCGATGAGAAAGCTCAAAAATGTGATGCTTGTAAAATATGAAATAATGCGTTGCAATTGTATACAATTGTGTAACATTTGGTAGCATTTTATGATAACATTTTCCAAACGGACGTATGGAAAATGTTACCTTACGTCCGTTTTCAAGGTCCATGTGTGGGGAAGAGATATTGTGACCTGAAACTAGTTGCATTGATCTTAGCTAAATGTTTTGTAGAAATTGGCAAAATTGTAAAATTTTGTGTTTTAAATATAACACGATCGTGTAAAAATTTACTTTATGTTGATACTCATTCACTGAAATTACTTTCATAACTGAACTTAAAGTTGCGTTCTTTAACTTTAACAACATTGATATATTAGTAAGGTTTAACTGTATTACTAACTATACCCCCAGTTAAATAAGAACTTAAATTGAAAAAATTAGTTATTTAAAATGTACTAATTTAAAAAAAGGTTTACCAGTATTTCATTTGAATTATGTCTAATGACATTAATTAATTAGAGCAAATGACGTTTAATTCATTAATTAAATACTACAAATTATATTTAATACACCACATGACATTTAATACGTTAATTAAATGCAACAAATGATATTATGACTTTAAACTAATTCAATACAAAAAATGACATTTAATACTTTAAAAATCTACCTTACTGCTCGAGCATGAGATACAAATAATTTAATAAATAGTTTAAAACACTTTTCTGTTCAATAATATAGAATTAGCTCGTATGGAGAAGCGATTTTGAACTATATTGAAAATCGATTACGAGATCTGATTTTTTTCATAAAAAAATAATTATAAATAGTAGATACTAGCAGCTTTATAATTAACAAAAAATCTCAATTCTAAACGTTAATACTTTAACCCTTTAAAAACAACTTTACTCTAAATAAACCCCTCTATAAACAATTTGACCCAATTGAATAAATTGGTTCTCAGTTATATCAAAATTAAAAGATTCAAATCACAGAATAGCAAATTCTATTCATCGATGTTTTATATGCGTAAGTGCAGCATTTATCTATATAATTCAATGCAAGAAATAATAACTTTAAATAATTTCGTTTCATTTAACCCATATAGGCCCCCCCCCCAGTGCCCGATTTAGACCTTGGGGGGCCTGAAGCACTTCTACGAAAGGCCACATCGAACATCTCACACGTGGTGTTGATTTTTAAAGTGACCTTTTTTTTTTGGTTATCACTATTGTTTGGTATCCAACTGTACAACAGACATTATCATTCAAAAAAAAATCCTTTAAATCAGGGGGGGCCCCTTTGACCGGGGGGCCCTCAGCACGTGCTGAAAGTGCTTCAATGTAAATCTGGCCCTGATAGGCCCACTATCCTTTATAAAACTGCGACCAAATGTAACACTGAATTGTATTTATGTTGGGGAAACTGATGTGTTAATTAGATTTCTGCGCTTAATTGAATGTAGTTTCTTATCTCTAGTTGACACTAGATACCAAAGAAGTAAGTAGAAAACTTTGCCGTGCATAGAACAGTTGTTGATTGAATGTAGCAGCTGTGCTGTTAAAAGACACAGTTACTGCTCAGTGGCCCAAGATCTTATTTCACTGCAAGAAGGCAGAGTGACTATTTGATCAATTATAGAGCTGCTGTCGTCGCGGCCCGCAGAAAGAGAACAGTCATTCAAGTGAAGAATGTGCTTGATTTGACAGCGTCGCGTTAAAAGTTTTCATAGAAAGAATTTATAATAAATATTGCGACATTAGTATCTGCTCCATTAGAAAGGACGTCAAGCCAATCAACAGGTAGGGAGACAATCTGGTTATTTTCTTTAATTTATTACTTTATTTATGATTTTTTTACAATAGCTGATTTTTCTTTATGTGATTAATTGTTTATAAATGTTTAATTTGTAATATTAGTGATTTTTATGCATGACAGAAACTCGCTAAACCTAAGCCTACTTAGTGATTATAGACTTTTTGTATATTTTCAAATTAATCGAGCTGTTTTAACATTTAATTTTTTCTGCTTCATAAACACGAACATTGTATGCCTGTGCTTCATGAGTAATGTTGCATTGTAGTGTAGGCTAATAACTATACTATCAGCATTATGATATTAATTTAACTTTAAATAGAAATGATTGCCTACTTTGACGTTTTATCCGAGAACACATGCATTACTGTACACATCCTCTGTACAATTATTGGACTTAGAAATAATGATGGCGTTTATTGAATAAATTTAGAGAGTAGGGGGCAGTGTCCCCATCATTGTATTTATCAATTTAAAAAATTATACTCTTCATGGTTATGTGTGATTTTTCATGGATTAAGGATTTTGTTCATGGATTAAGGATTATTGGTTGTTTATTGAATAATGAATTATTATTTGGTTCCTATTAAACGATATTGTGTCGATTATGGTTGACGTGAAACTATGTTATAAGGACACATAGTATTTTATGAAACTTATCCAACTTTTAAAATGGGACTTAACCTCCTTTAAAGTCGATACGTGTCACGTGGTATACCAGCAGCCTATTATAGATGTAATTGTTATTAAAGTCCAACGTTCTATTTATAGTGTGCGAGCTTCAACTGCAAGGTCTGGCAATTATTGAATTATTTCTGTTGTCAATGCGGGTGAGTTTAGCAGCCTGGTAATGCCTAGTAGTCTAGTAGTGCAAGCTGACTGCCTGGCCGCCGCCGCTAACATCCGCTGAGTGTGTGCGTTAGAGTGTTGTCAGCTTGTTGACTCGTTAAACGTGAAAGGAAGAGAGAGTCAAGAGCTTAACGTTGTCAAACGCTTTATGATAGAAGAAGTCTATGAATTATTATTATTATTATTATTGTGTGTGTTGGCTTTGATGCAAGTGTAAAGTCATTTCCGGTGATTAGATGTGCAGCGTATAAGGTAGGCACTTAGACAGAATTCATGATAACCGTTCTGTACTGTTTTGTTTAAAGTTGTAGGGTTTTGTTGAGTGTATATTGTATCCAAAATTTCTATTAGATAGTATTTGAGTTTTATTTATTTTAACTGGTTTAATTAAAGTCCTCTTTCTTTGGTATAAGTATTAAATAATTAATGTCAAATGTTGATTTTTTCATGATTTTAATTTGTGTTAAAGTAAATAATAATTTCTCTATGAAATTTAACACGCAACTTTTTTTATTTCAATTCATTTTTTAATTTGAGGTACAAGGCTAATCTAGTTCTATGCAATTTCGTGATATTACTTTCTTGTTTGAACGTAAACGGGTCTTCACAATTTTTCCATTAATTTTTTGGAACTGTTTTACATTAAATTTCACTGCAGTATCAAATGCTTCTTTCTGTATTTTATCTGAAGTATTATCTTTCAACTTGACCCTTCTATATAGTCTGATGACTAGATGCCTTCAGGGCTCAACTTGTCTTGCAGTCCTGTACGTCGACAGTCAACATGCAATTGTACCCTCAATTCTTGTGTGTAAACAATTACTTTTTCTTTGAAGTGAGCACGCTATATAAATTGAATTGCTAATTTTTCTTGGAGTCCCTTAGTAAGTGGATGCATTCCATGCATAGAATTAATGTGCATAAAATGTGGGCGATTACAACAATATCAGATTTTCTAGACGTTACAATTCAACAGGCGTGCAGTTATTCTCGTAAGCGGCCTGTAGCTGTAGCTATTAGTTATTAGCCAACCCGAGAGTGCATTCTTTTCTAAGCTATGGATGTCTTTCAATACCTGGCATGTATCGGTTGAGTGATCAGCTAGTGACCTCTACTAGTTGCTTGATGATGCGCTCATGCGTATCGACAAGTTGTGTGTATGTCTAGAACGGAGCTATGTGAACGGAAATGTGTTTGATGGGAGGGAGGGGGGGTGGGAGGGGTAGAAGAATGTTAGGTGTCGTGAGCTTTTAAAAGTGGGTTATGAGAGGCGATATAAAATATTAGAAGAAAAGTGTATCTTTATATTCTATTTACCCTATCTGCTAAAATTTTGCAATACATTGATTTCTCAATTGCAAAGTATTGTTTATGAATTTCTTTGGCGTTAAGTTTATCTAATGACTATCTATGTTATTTAATTAACTTGCTGTTATTAATGAACTTCTGTTGAATTTATTGCCAATTAATTCATTGGAAGATTGTCACTACAATTACCGAGTTGTTAATAGCATAAGTTCCCAGGGCATATTTAACACTTTACAATAATTGCTACATTTGGTCCCAAGATGCATTCCAAGTCAGTGCACATTATAAAGACACTCAACCTGACACTGCAAGCCAGCCCTGTTCCCTGTTCACTTGATCCTGTGCACTTGCGGGCATTATGTGCATCTGTTCCAGCGTAACGACCTCTATCTTGTGACCGGCCTGTTAGGGGCAAGGGTCGCTTGGCTTGAGCTCATCGTAAAGATTGGAATTCCTGCTTTCCATACCGCTGCATTAACCATTTAGTGCATTGTTCAACTGTTTCTTTCTTGTTGCCACTTTCTTGCGACTAGGTGCCTAGTGTGATTTTGTGAGATTGTCAATAATATGATAATTTTATTTAATATCTTGTGCATTGGTTTAAGATATTAAAGCTTTTGATAGTTTGCCATTATTTTCAGTTAATACTTACAATGTGATATCAATTTAATATTTATTTTTTTATGATTTTATTTATTTGTTTAATATGAACAAAACTAAAATCATAGAGGCAATGGTTGTTGGCCTGGCTTCTTCAAAATTTAAAACAAATCATTATGAATTATTATAATATTGGTCAAAAAGTGTATTTAACAGAGGCAGAATTCCTAAATAAAACTGCAACCAAGACTATAATCTGATGAGAGTAATGCGAGAATGCGAGGGGTATGTGTTTAAAATGACAGGTATAAAGAAGAAGAGAATAATTGGTAATTCTGTGCACAAACTATTATTCGTCAGTCATGCATAGAAATGTCTGACAGATCTCGGCTTGTGGCGTTTTTCTACCTATCAGAAATGGGGGTTAATATTATTATCTAATTGTTACTTACTAGTTATTTTATTTAAATATTTCTTGTCTAAATATCATCTTGTGTGTATATACTTACGATGTTAGTCTTCCAATGGAAGGTAGTATAAAAGTTGAGCATGAGGTGTATGGTTATAGAATTAGATATGACTTTAAGGGCTGCATGCCTCATGTCAGTGATGTATACATGTATAATAAGCGGTACAATAATGTATCGTTTCACATTTGGTATGTCGCTTGTTGTCTAGGCTATAGGGCATTGTAAGTTTATAGAGACTAATGTGGACTTTGCTTGCCCGCCTAGCATTCTATTAGCCTCGAACTGAGTCACCATGTAGACGTAGCTGCAGAGCTTTGGGGTTTGATGTGGGAGGGTAGTAATATGATCTGTTTGCTGGGCTAAGCTTGTATTCGGAGGGAGGGTAGTATCGGCCGCCCCCTCCCCGTAGGAACTGTTTAATGAAATCAAGCCTGTAATGTTTGTGACAAAAGCAGAATTCTATGATTTTTTCATTGAAATTAATTTTTGCAAATACTTGCACAGCAAAGTGACGAAAGATCATGAATAATAAAATGTACTTTGTTTATTTGGTTCCTTCTGCTTAAAAATGTGAGATTTTAAATAAATTCTTTAGCAGAGGTCAAAGTTTTGCTAGTAACGATAACTGCGCGCCAGACTCGAGTTACTGACAACTTGTTTGTTCTGTTAAGTTGCAATTACCGCTGCACTGATATTATCTCCCAGTGAAACTTGCCAAAGTATTATAATACCAGTCCCACGACTTTCACTCGCTAGTGATTAGCTCTTCTCTGAAAAGCTTAGGGCTTTGACGGGCCACGTTGAACCAATGTAAGCTGCACTGTCCTGTATAAACTGATAGAGGATAGGAGACTCGTGATTTAGGCCTAGTAGTATAATAATTACTTCTATCTGGCGGGCTGACAGTAAATTCTATGGATAGCAGGCTAGAGTTAATACGAGGAGGCATGAATAGAGAATAGTGGGTCTTTTGTGTGAGTGTTGCAATGTATCCGCTCGTTGAACAACAGACTGTTTGTGTAAAGTGCAGGAGAATGTAAAGTTGTGCGCGGTCATTACTAGAAAAGGGCTCAATTGAAATCACCACCAACGAGTATTAGTCAGAAATATGCGACGTCGCTGACCTAGGCTGACAATACATAGAGAGATATTGTTGTGTTGGACTGTAAAATATTAATGTGTCTAGATCTATTGTGTCTGTTTATGTGATTTTTTAGCAAACTGTTTGAAACAAGAATTATTGATGTTCCCATAGATATTAGACAAAATTAGGCAGGTCTTCTTTATAATTGCATCTAAATTTAAAATTAGAAACGATTACAAACATTTTTGATTTTTGCTGATGTAGTTACTACCAATGTAGAATTTTTCTACTGTTGCTATTGAATATAGATATTTGACTATTTATTTAAATTATTGACTATTTTGAAGTATCAGCTGCAGCGTTTCCGAACTTCTGGTGACAGTTTTCCAAGACACTTTAATTTTTTACAATTTCTTAAATCAAATTTTTATTTTCAATATTACTTCAAACTATTCAAAGACATTTTTATTACTTTCTGAATACTAAATCTAAATTTTGTTTTTGAGATGCATTTTATGTTTTGTATATTTTTGTAAAGCACAGTTTATATGCGTTTATTTAAACTATCATGCTGATATATTATCAAAGTCTTGTATTTTTGTTGCAGTTCTGTTATGTAACATTGAAAGAAATTAAATTACTTTGAAATCTTCATCTTCATATTCATATTCACGCTTTGATTCCAATAGACCTGCAACCATGCTTGATGTTCAAAAAGAGAGACTTCGCCATCTAATGGCTAATGCTATACTGGAGCTATGGAAGAAAGAAACTGGAAGTCTCTCGTCTGTGTTCATAGAAGGAACAGTTTGCATAACACCGCGCAATGGTAGAACTACCACGGTGCAAGTCTCTGACCATTTTCCTGGCTCAATACCGGAGCAAGGTGACTTCATTTCAGAGGATAAACCATACAACCAAGTAACATCTTATTATCAAGGCAGTCTGTATAGAGGATCAAGCTCATTTGTACCCCCTAGAAATATGCCTTCTTTTTTGATACAATCAAGTCCATTGAAAGAGTTGAATAGTAAGAGCATGTCATCAGCAAATCATAATGGAAATGAAAGAGTCATGACTGGTACATCGAACGGTCAGAGTCATTGTGTTTCTTCTAGTCCACTGAATGAGAAACAACATGGCAATAGGGTTAGTGTAGTTGGTTCAAAGAGCGAGAATAAGGGAACAAATATGAGGAAATCTTCATTTGATGTGTTTGCATTATCAACCAAAGATGATAACAATAATCAGGCGGCTATTGTAGACGCAGAGTTGGTGATGTCAAGTAGTAATATAAACATTGAGAGTACTGATGATGATGATGATGCTGATCAAGCCGTATCAGTTTCTTTTAGAAGTGCATCTAGTGTCAATTGTTCCGATAATAAAACTGAGTCTGCTTCTCTTGAGAGACGTATATCAGTCGTAGATGATGATTCTGAATCTGAGAATGAACAGAAGGATGGTTGTGAAAATTTTGAACAGGATAAAAATGACAGCGCAATTCAGGACATGTCTATGGATCTAACTATGTCAGATATGACTAGCTCTAAACAAGAGGCATCTGTTAATCATTGTAACAATGAGTCCATTGCTGGTGCAATGCTCAAGACTGGCTGTGGAGATGAGGATGAGTCTGTTGTTGAAATGAAAACAGAAGCAAGAGGTGATGCGAGAGATCAAGTTGTAGTGGATCTGAGTGTACGAGATTCAGATCTTCATCTTTCTTCACCTCAGAGCTACACTGACAAAGTAATTTTTTTTTTGAATTCTTATCTTATTTTAAATGTTTACATATCTTTTTGTGTGATATGTGTTGATGTATATTTGTATATCTGTTTATGTATGTGTATTATATTAATTATATTTGATTTATCTAATAAAACATATGTATTTATGTTTTATTAGATAAACTTATATAGAATCAAAGCTCATTGGCGAAGCAGTATTGCACCGGACTCGGACTTTGCAGATCCATATTTGATTCCTATGAATGCTTACTATTTTGCAGAGTAGTTTTATCCATTAGTACAGTGCCAAGTGACATGTTTACAAGGAAATGCAGACTTTAAATTACAATTATATAATAACTTGTGGATCTTGTTTTGATATTGTGTGTTTGTGTAATATAGTTATTATATTATAATTATTATTTGTCTATTATTGACTTTGCTATTATTTTCATGTGTTATATAGATCAACCTCCCCACTTATTTTACTTATCGACAATGTCTTTTTTTTGTTTATGTATACTATACATACCAACTGTGCCTTTATTAGTTGTCTATGATAAAAAATATTATTAATATTATTATATTATTAATATTATTTATTTTCAGGTCCGAGATGCAATTAGACGACGTCTTCTCTCATCTACTACTCATCCAATTCTTCCTCTAGGTCTTGCACCTCTAGGATTTGCATTTCCTTCCACTGCATCCACTCCATTCTCTCCGTCTGATATGTTCAAGAAATCCAGAGAGTCTCCTTATTCTCGCTCCAACAGTTTGATGGCCGGGTGGACTATGCCCATCTCAAAGTCTCCGCGATCATTTCAGAGATCAAACTCGGGACAAATGGACCTGCAGATTCTCTCCACGCCATTCTCTCCCCCACACATTGCATTTGTTCCTCCAACTGTATCAATGAATCTACATCCATCTATGCGCAAGAGCCTTATGGATCAACGTTCAGTTTCAGTGCATGCATCACTGCATAACATTTTATCTGGTGCTAACAGTCAGCCTGTACCATCACCAACCTGTCTTGTTTCAGATGACAAGCGCAGTTTATCAGTGCCAATAAAAGAATCTACTGAAGGTGCTGATGTTAAGACATGTATTGATGGATCTGATTTATTGAATAGTACAGGAGAACAGAGGGTCTATCGATGTGACTATTGTGCTAAGACTTTTCTCTTCAAGTCCAAGTACCATGAGCATCTTCCAGTGCACACAAGTGCCAGACCATTTCAATGTCACTTGTGTTCACGTACGTACAAGTACAAGTATGATCTGAGAGTTCACTTGAGAACACATCTTGGTATTCCCACCAAGTCGACTGTGTGTCCTTTCTGCACTGACAAGTTTGGAACAAACAAGTTGCTTCGTCAACACATCAGGGAAGCTCATCGTGAGCAGCAGCTTATAGGAGAGGACCAGTGTGCAAGATCTTTGGAAGGTATTGCATCAGCCGTGGCTGCTGGGTTGGGTTGTGATGCTACCCATGCTCATGGATTGTCATCTATTTCATCTAGTGATGATAAGGGCTCTTTGAGTAATATAGGTGGAAAGGCTGTTGATGAAAGCATTGAATCTAAAGTCATCATTGGCTCATCTGTCAGTAGTTTTACCAATAATTCTGTTGTTCATCATAAAGCAAGCTCTTTAATTGTGTGAGAAGCTAATCACTATTTAATTTTATAAATTGTAAATGATGAGAATAATTGCAATTGTATTCATTTTTCTGTTTTTGATTTTTAGCGCAATGTGTTCATTATGTTCTGTGTTCATTGCTTATTAATTTTAATTGTTTTATGTTTGAAGAATATGCCATAATGTTTGCATTGTTGCAAAGGAAAGTAATTGAAATTTATGCCTTAATTATTAGATGATAATGCTAAATAGGCATAGTGAAGAATTTTGCTTGATTTTTATAATTTAGGTGTCTTATATATATTTATTTTATTTCTTTGTAAGTTTTTTTACTACTGTATTCAATTTTAATGTTATGTTATTTGACAGGTTACTCATTTGTAAATTATGGTCTCTATTCTCTATACAATAAACTTTAAAATTAATTGTTGACGTAACCAAAGGTCTAGCTTTCAGATTGACTAGTGCTCATTTGTGTTCCATTGTGTATTTTTTATCCGATGCATAATCTAAAGTTGTGTTTATGTGTGGTATGGAAGAGTGTGTGTGTGAAATGTGTAAGTGTGAAATCTTAGTGGCCTTGTGACAAGAAAATTGTATTTTTGGAATATTTTATGTTTTTGCTATAAATGGACATTACGCTGAGCAGTTATATATTTTTGTGCAAAGTAGGCTATTTACAGAGCATGGTGTAATTGTTTTGTTTTAAGACATTCTGTCTCTTTTGGACCAGTTATTATGCTCGCTATATTGATATTAGTTTTTCCCTGTAGAAGATTTCAATGCACAACATCGAGCGCATTAGTATTACCATTTTTTATTTCATTGAAATGCTTCATTTTTCAAACAATGGCGAGTCGCATTTGATTACAAATAAGTTTCTTTACGTAGTACATTAGTAGCTTAAACGTTCATTGTATATTTGGTCAGTTATTTAACTGCTACAAGCTTTATTTTTATTCAGGAGTAATTTGTAAATTCATACAGCTGTAAGAGCAATTACATGCTTGATGTCTTCCAACTTGTATGCAAACTAGATTTTTTTTTACATTTAACCTATAGAAATAGGCTATATGTGTAGCTTTTTCAATTTTTTCATTTCGTTTCTGCAGCTTATGTTCATGTAACATATTATTTTATGTATTTTTGATATATACAGTACGTTATGTAGCTACAGTAGTGTTTGTAGAAATGTTTAGTTTTATTTTAGCGCGGATTGTTGATACTTGAATATGCAATGAATAGAATAATATAATAATATTAATAATAATGTTATAAAATGTTTACATGTTCTGTTAATGTTATATTATTTTTTGCTTTTTGCGATTTTTTAAAATTTGAACAATTATCAAAAATCTGCTGCGAAGTTTGTCAAGAATACATTTTCTGAATACAATATAAGTTGTATTTTACGTTCTACATGGCACTAAGTATTAAAAGTTTCTATTTAAGGCTAGTTTATTTTCAGCAAGATTTCCGTTTGTGGTTGTTAACTCTTAGTGTTATTATATTAACATGCATGCTCATTTATTTGTCTTTTGTTATTTTTCAACTAACATGTTTTAATTTTATGTTTCGTAATGATGATGAATTATTTTATTTCGTAATGATAATGAATTATTTTCTATTGACTGCTTCTCAGCTCCTTGAAATAAGATTTAGTGTTAATTGTCTTTTCATGCATTTACATCAATACTCTAAAATATTTTTTCGTATTTCAGTGTAAAAAATTCCTTATATAAATGAATATCTAATGTTCAACCATATTTATGATAATTATGATATCTGTTATAGGATTTACGTATCTAAATTTTGCAAGAAATCATAGCTTGTATAAATTCTTCATTTTATTATAATCATTGAATTACTGCTTATAAAAATTGATAAATGATTCTTTGCATCTTGTCAACTATTTATCTAACAACCAGCGTTTCGATTGCTCACTAGTCTGACTGGTTGATAGACTGAATCTGATCGACTAATAAACTGTGAATGATGTCAAAGATATACAATCTATTTATCAATTCGTCGTTTTAAAGAGTTGAAGATGAATTGGTCAATTTTATGCTTCTTGCCTTATATTAAACTGAACAGATTTTCTATACATTTTGTGTTTTTACAAATCTCTATGTGTAATAGGCATATGTCAGTGCCTTAGTTAATATAACTTCTTTTTAACGTATTGTCTTCATTATATGCGTTTAATATTTTTCACTAAGTATTACTACAAAACCAAAAAAAATGTTACGTATATGAATTTTTCATATACGACAATCTCACCCACCCGCATCTAAATGTTGACGTTGTCATTTTAAAATAAATAGTCAGATAATAGAAGCGAGTGAAAGTTTTAAATCAATTCTAGATTAGCTGGAATGTTGCAAGTGGGTGGAGCAGTGTTTGACAAACGAGTAGCAGACGAGATATGTTGATGGAATATTCTGTCTTCTTTCCCACGATCTTCTAGTCTCGTCCCCACCAATATAATATAAGCTAGGCCAAGCAACCAGGCATGCCTCTCGTACAGAGTCCTCCTCCTCCTCGTCCTCCTCATCCGACCTTTACTGGTACTTCTACCGCTAGACCGATAATTGGTCCCTGATCAGTAGAGAGAGTGAGGGAGAGAGAGAGGGGGGGGGGCGAACTGTCGCACTAGGAACTGTAACTTGATACAGGTGGCTGTAAACGAATTTCTTGCGAGTAAAAGAATGTGTGTACCGTATAGTCTCTTTAATGAAAGTATTGAATTAAAGTTAACATGCAGCCTAATCTTATTATGAATTATATACCATCATTATTGTTGAAATTAAATGATGCATCCCAAATTATCAATAAAACTCGGATTACAGAGGATATAGAAAAATGCAGTCACTAATAACATCTGCTCATTATTAACTACATAATATTAGTAGTTACTCGCGTTAACTATTGAAAATACAGTCCTAACAATGCAATTAATTACATTAGTCCCATATCAGAGTCCACTCAAGTAGTACATAATAGTTTTACATATGCAATTTCATAGCTGTAAAAATCTTTGGTCACTTGTTTATTTTCTGTTATTATGCCAGACTATTTTATGTTATTATGGTCACGTGTTTATTTTATGTAATTTACAGGTTCGACTGTAAACCCAGATCTTGTCAGAAAACATTGTTATTTTTATCTACTTATTTTATAAGAAGATCGACTTTAAATTTGAATGAAAAATTTATCAGCGAAGAAAAACTTTTATCTACATAATTTCACTTCCATAATTGATTGTCTTCAATAATTCAAGTTTAATTATTGAATTACTAGTGATTAAATATTCTTAGTATGATTTACGATGCCTGTGTAGTTAGTGTAGCTGATCACATACCCGGTAGTTTAGTTAGTGTGCCAGTGAACTGTGACCCACTGCATGAAGCATCAAACCTGCTGCAGCTCACTTTCCGAGAACCTGATAGCTACCACCCCCATTCGATTTGACCCTTGACAGAGTGCCTGAGGGGAACAGGTTTAGGGAGGGGGAGTGTACTATTAGATAAGGGCGAGGTCCATGAACTGATCACTGTGCTGCATTCGAGTGAAAGTTTGACAAACTGCTGGCGCTAATCTAGATTGAATTTATGAAGAGGGTATGATGGTAATATTGAAGTTATTAAATTTATTAATTTAAGTCTCGACTAAATTCTCAAAATGCTATTATGAAGCATTTCTTCTAAAGTACTTGAGACTTTAAACCCACGCCATCATCACCTGCCTTCAACCATTAATATTCATTCATTAATTATTCATTGTATATATGAATTGTTACGATGTATTATAAGCTTACTGACGTAACCAGTTTTACTTTCGATCTAGTGTATCTACATACGTATGCAAATTAAATTATAAATCACTAAAAATTAAACAAGGCCAAAATTTCCTATATGGCATCTTTTTAACAACAGATCCAAATAACATAATAGTGACTGTAGGTCTTATGGAGAATTTTCCACAGGCACAAATATAGACTCACATTGCCCCTTCTGGACTCAGTTGTCTCGGATCTGCTATAGAAATTGCCTTGGGCTTAACTGTTGTTTAACTATAAACACATGTGTTATTGTTTATCCACATCTTCTTATCCCCGCAGTCTCTCGGTATCTGTCGCATTTACACTCAACTAAATCTTGTCTGCCTCGCTGCACGCTACGCACTGGGCGTTGGTTGACGATGTAAAAAGACCAGAAGACCTGACATGATATCTCTGGCAAATAGATTCCTGAGTGAAAAATTCTTGACAGGGCAAAGCTATCATATGACACAGTCGCATCTGCTTTAACTGGATTCATGCAGAATTCCCATCATTGGGTAGGGGAAAGAGGTGGGGATTGGGAGGGGGTAGTGTGAGAGGATTTGGTGATCAATTCATCATCTTATGAAAATAAAAATTTATTGCAATAATCAGCGAAAACAAATGGGATGAAAATAAAATAGTCTGTTAAACAAGTGTCAGATGTATAATGTGCAATGCATTGCAGAATGCATATCCTGCTTTACACAATAGATATAGCGGTTCTAATAGATAGTGGTTTAGTGGTTTATATTGATGGTTTACATTATAGTTGGTGGTTTATATAGTTTATGGTTTTTATATCTTTTAGTTTATATAGTTAGTGGTTTATCTAGAGAGTGGTTTATAAAATTAATGGTTTATATACTATAGTTTATGGTTTATATAGTTGGTGGTTTATTGTCGATATACAGTAGTTAGTGGTTTATATCATATAGTACTTTAAGTTAGTGGTTTATAAAGTTAATTGTTTATATAGTGTGTCTTTGTTTTGTCTTGTGTTTTAATGGTTTATATAGTTAATGGTTTATATGTGTGTTGGTTTATATAGCTAGTTATTTATTTGAATAGTTTATATACGTTATGAAACTATTTAGATTTTGCAATTTTTCTCATAATTCTGAATATTCCCCATTTTGTAGAAATTCAAACTATTTTTTCACGTTTCATGAAAATCGTCCTTTGATGAACTAATTCTTTAGTATCTAATTGTGTTTTAAGTATACCTATATTGTTGTGTTTTTAGGCAGGCGTCTTTATGTGAGAAAAGGTTACTGCGTTTCTGCTTCTTTGAGAACTGTGCGTATCTTTAGGAATCCAGGTAAAAAAAGCCACGGTAAAAAAGCCACGGAAAAAAGCCACAAGAGTGGTAAAAAAGCCATAAAAATGAGACAATAATTATAAGACATAATAATATTTGACTATATTAATTTTATATTTGACTAATATTTTATCTATTATTAAAATGAGACAATTTAGTAAGAAAATTTAAAACTATTTAAAATAAATGAATAGAAATGAGACATTCGATATTAAACGCTTCTTAATTATATCTCTAAGCTATAGTCAAATATAAACTTAAACATATAATTGCGGATTAATGACAAAATTATTCATAGCCAATCACAAATCAAAGAAGACATTAATGCTTAAGCCAAGTTCATTTCAAAGATTTATATTATGAAGAAGCAATCACTTGGATTTAACAGAAAGTTTGTAAATAAATTGCCTGGCTTTTTTTTCCGCTTTTGTGACTTTTTACCGTGGCTTTTTTGCATAGTAAAAATTGGCTTTTTTTACCGTGGCTTTTTTACCATGGCTTTTTTTTCCGGTTACCCTAAACCTAGAGCTAACCCAAACTGTAATCCTAACACAAATCCATCTCCTAATCTTAACCCTAACTCTAAAAAATCACAGTAGGGGTCGATTTATTTGGGCCATTCTGACTGGCCACATATTTTATAAGTTTCCTATACGCGACAAAATTGTCCAGTAATTTATTGTTATAAAGACCTGAGTGTCAGTGAATAGAAAGACAGTATCAAGATTATTGACCCCGGCCATTTCGTAAAGTTTTTTAAGATCCTCATGAAAAGCTACGTAATCGTAGCCTCTACTGAGCTCTATTTGAAAGCATTTATACGAACAGATGTGAGATGCAAGTCTGTAATACAAGCAATATCACAAATGTACAATATATAAAATGCAAAAAACATACAAATCTAATTAAATATATTAGGTTAATATATTAGGCTTAATTTATCAATTCAATGCATTCGACTCAATTTATCACATACACATATTTACATATTCAAAATTGCTTTGTCGTGTTTATGTATTCAGGGTAAATTTGTCAAATTAATATAGTCAGGTTAATTGATCAGGTTAATGTATTCTGGATGAATTTGTCTGGTTAATATATTCAGGATCAATTTGTCTGGTTAATATTTTCAGGATCAAATTATCTGGTTAATATATTCAGTAT
Source organism: Oconnorella tubifera (assembly GCA_034700105.1). Taxonomy (NCBI): domain Eukaryota; kingdom Metazoa; phylum Annelida; class Clitellata; order Enchytraeida; family Enchytraeidae; genus Oconnorella; species Oconnorella tubifera. The sequence continues at coordinate 31,985 of JAQIXG010000364.1, forward strand.
CAATTTGTCAGTTTAATATATTCAGGATCAATTTGTCTGGTTAATTTATTCAGCTTAATTCGTCTAATTAATGTATTTAGGTCCATTTATCAGATGCAATTAACTGCGTCAATTTATCTGGTTAATATATTCTGCGTCGATTTGTTGGGATATAGAAAAAGTGTCAACCTCGTAAGAGACTGCTTGCCCGTCCCTCCCACCCCCACCAGTAAAGCATTCCCCCTCTGCTGTCTGATGATTCTAGCAATGCGAGAAACATGTTCAACAGCATCCATGAAAAATACCAGCTTCATTTCCTTACTGGACTGCATGTTGTATTCATCCAAATACTACAACATAGAAAATGTAGGCTAGATATTAGGAATGTAGTGTACGTAGGCTACAAGTTAAAAGAATGTAGTATATACGCTACAAATTTAAAGAAATGTAGTACATAAACTATAAAATTTAATTTTAAGAATGAAGCAATTAGGCTAGAATTTAAAGATATCTACATAGACTACAAATTTAAAGAATAGAACACATAGACTACAAATGCAAAGACGGAATAAATCACAAATTTGTACTTAATTTAATATATTACTATCTATACTGATAATATCGATATTATAACCATAATATAGATTTTATTATCTCTATTGATTATTGTATAATTATGATAAATAATGATAAAATATAACATTACAAGCAGTTTACAACTCAATAAACAGTAAATAAGTAAAAACATTGCTTTACCATAGATATATAAATAATAATATACAATTTATAATTTAAATGTATACATGTATATTATATTTCTTAATTGAAATAAACAACAGCATTTTAATCAAAAAGCAGACAAAGAAACCAAACAACGATTGATATAAGTTTAACAATTACGCTACAGCTCATCTACGAACTTTATTCTACTACACCGAGTCTACAACATATGGTCTTCCAACATTTGAGCTACCCTAACCCTAATTATAATTCTAGCCTAAAGCTAACTATAAACCTAAACCTAGCCCTAATCCTGACCTTAACGAAACAGAAAACGAGGTTTTAGTAGACTAAATATCAGCAGATGTAATGTTAAATATCAGCAGATGTAATGTTAACAGTCTGAAGACGAATTATTGTGATACCAAGTTTAACAAATTGATCTCTCATCAAGATTGTATTAAGCAGGTTGAAAAATAGAACATTTTTGGCCAACCTTCTAATCACTTTGCTGCATTTTTTCAATAAATAATTATTTATAATTATTAAAAGCATAAAAGTGTGTGTTAATAAGTAGTGACGGATAGCGAATACATTTATAAGCAAAGCATTTTATGGTATAGAAATAATTTACAACCAAAGCACTGTATAGTACTGAAATAACTTACAACCAAAGCATTTTATGGTATACAAATAATCTACATGCGAAACATTCTATGCTATATAATTATGCAACTAGGAGAGCATTTTATGATATACAAATAACCTATAAGCAAAGCATTTTATAGTATACAAATAACCTATAAGCAGGGCATTTTACGATATACAAACAATCTATAAACAGAGCATTTTATTGTATACAGACAACCTATAAGCAGAGCATTTTATGATATACAAATAACATACATGTTCCATAACCTACAAGAGATAAAGCAATTGATTAAAAATTAGTATTTTACCCACAAATTACTATACATTACTATGTATTTTATAATATGATATATTATACATCATATTTATTGATATTTTTGATCGTTTTTTGACATTTATATCGGTGCACAATACAAAATTACATTAATATAATTTGTTCATATATTTTTTATTTTATGTTTAATATTACATATAGTAACTTGTCAATATTTTTTATTACAGTGTATAAGGCACATGTATAATACGTATGTACGTACGCATGTACGACGTTTATATATTTATATACATATATATGTATCTATGAACATATGTATATAATAAATGAACAAAGAAAAATGTATAATATCAGAAATAAGGTAAAAACATGAGTTAATTTCCAAGAACTAGTCAAAAACTAATTTAAACGTAATTTGAAAATAGCGTAATTAGCGAAAAACAGTGCAATTAGAGAAAAAAAATATTCCTATGAATATCAAAACTTAATACAAGAATTTTGATTTTCAAAATTAAGACAATACAAAAAGTTTAAACACAGTTTAATCAAACGAGTATCGCAAATAAAACTTCGATTGAAAAAAGTTAAAAAACTGAAGAGTATTTTTGGTTACTTTGTGATTCATCCACTTACATCCATGAGTGCTTGATTTGTTTTGTCAGAATTATTTAACTCTTCGTAAACCCTATCTTCCTTGGCTGCTCCCACTTTTATGTAGTCCCCGAATATTATCGGCTTTGTCACGAAAGAGCTAGCTTCTATCGTCTGTAATGTAATTCAAAACTTTGATTTTAATTTAAACTTTTGATTAAAGTATTATATAAGAATAATGGCTTAGTCGATTTAAGGAGCTTTACTAAAGGGTGCAGAGAGTTAGTGGATAGTTTAAATAAATCATAGAGTAATTTAATTTTGATTTAAGTTTAATGTCCGAATTACTGTATTATATAAATGATGTCTTAGCTGTCAATTTAAGCATCTTACTAAAAGGTGCAGCAAGTTAATAAATATTCACGGGGAAATCGACCTGTTGGTTTAGAGTT
>JAQIXG010000365.1:0-34611 GCA_034700105.1 Oconnorella tubifera
AATGATATCCTTGATCTTTTAGATGAACCTAGATTTGATAATAGTATTGAATCCTATCAATTTGTAAATTATGATCCCGCTAGTCAAAATAATTTAAATAACAGAAGTACACTGATAATAATAGATATTAATGCGGATGATAAATATTCACATCCGGCCAATAGTTATTTGTATATAAAAGGACAGCTAGTAAGAGCAGATAATCAACAGCCCTTTGCAGCTGATGCTGAAATCCCATTAGTTAATAATGCAGTAATGTATTTGTTTTCAAATGTTGTATACGAAGTCGGAGGACAAACAATGGAAAGTATTAATTGTCCTGGTCAGGCAACAAGTTTAATAGGGTATTTGAGCTATCCAGATGATTTTAACAGCAGTGAAGGACTAATGTTATGTTGGAACAAGAATACGTCTGAACACCCTTGTAGCATAAAATACGCTCAAATACCTGATGGTGCTAATCGAAGGCCTGCAGATAACCCACAATTCAATCAAGGTTTCACAGCAAGAAGAAACTATCTTATGGACTCTAATCCTCGTAGTTGTTTTTCTTTCATAGTTCCATTTAGTCACATATTTGGATTTGCAGACTATGATAAAGTTTTGTATAATGTAAAGCAGACTTTAAAAATGACTCGTTGTTCAGACGATCGATTAGCAATACACAGAGCTGCCGGAGTTACAAATGGTGTTGTTCAGCTTCGTGAAATAAGTTGGAGAATTCCAGAAGTAGAAGTTGACCCTAAAACTCTATCTGAATTAACGAAATACATTGTCGATAAGAAATCATTTCCATTACACTTCAGTGGCAGATACTGTGAATCTTTAGAAGTTCATGCAGGATCTAGACAACTTTCATGGAGAGTATCGGTAACTAGTGGAATAGAAAAACCAAGATGGATATTTATTGGATTTTAGACAGACAGAAATATGACTCGAGGACAAAATCCAGCAATTTTTGATCATATAAATTTAGAAAAAGCATATGTAACTTTAAATTCGAGGCAGTATCCTATGAATGAAGTGAAGAGTAATTTCACAATTAATGATTACTCGAGAATATATGAAATGATGTCTTCTTTTAAAAGAGAGCATTACGGATTTAATAATTTGATAGATGGAACCCAGATAAATATACACGACTTTAAGAAGTTATTTCCAATACTTGTTCTAGATGTGAGAAAACAGAAAGACAAATTAAAATCAGGGGTAATCGATATACAACTTAAATTCTTCTTCAACGATGCCGTACCTGCCAACACAACGGCTTATGCAGTTATTCTTTCTGATCGTCTATTTAAACTACAATCTGATGGTGGAAATCTGAAAGTCATTAACTATTAGCTAATTAAATGATGAGCTTCTGTGTTAAATTTAAAAGGAATACAGACTCAATTGATGCTGTACAAGGTACAACCAAAAATAATATTAAGATATTAAGAAGTAAGTGTAGTATTTGACGCGGTAAGAAATCACAGTTTCTTAAAGTAGGTAAAGGATTTTTTAACAATGCTCCATCAAATCTTGGAGTTGAATTGCATTTAACTGCAAGTAAAGGTGAAGAGGTATCAAATGGATCATTCAACAATTTGAACAAATATTCTTATTGTGGTCCAGGTACTAAGTATGATCAGAGAAATAAGGAAGGATATAAGGGTATAAACGAATTAGACAAAATGTGTAAGTTACATGACAACTTTTATAACGAAAATACAGATACAGCGAGTAGAAATATAAGTGATGAAGCTTTAGCACACAGAGCAAATGAAATAGCCAATGATTCAAGATTTGATGATGAACAAAGAAGATTTGCTAGTTATGTTTCCTTCGTAATGAAGAATAAAGCAAGATTTGGTCTTGGAATTAATTCAAAAAACGTGAAAAGGGATCCTTAATTGGGCCCTTTGAAGAACTTGCTGAAGAACTGCATAAACCAGTCGGAAGAAAATTTCTAAGAAGGACAGTAGAAGTATACGAGGTAGACGATATATGGGGTGCTGATTTAGTTGACATGCAAGAATGTAGTAGAATTAATAAAGGATATAAATATATGTTAAATGTTATAGACGTCTTTTCGAAGTATGCTTGGAGTGTACCCTTGAAAGATAAGAAAGGAGATACTGTGATCGAAGCTTTTAAATACATAGTAAAAAATTCAAATAGAATACCAAAGCATATATGGGTTGATACAGGTAAGGAATTTTATAATAAAATTATGGACGAATGGCTTAAAGAAAATAACATTAATAGGTATTGTACTTTTGGAGAGCATAAATCTGCTGTTGTTGAACGATTTAACAGAACGTTGAAAGAAAAAATGTGGAAAAGATTTACAGCTGAAAATACTAGAAATTGGATTGATATGCTTGATAGATTGATGAATGAATATAATAAAACAGTCCATGGAACAATTGGTATGACTCCTGTTAAATGTAATAAAATAAAGAATCATGAGATGAAATTATCTCGTAAGGTAGTAGAGAAACCTGTTTAAGATTAATGATAAAGTAAGAAACAGTAGAATAAAAGGTATGCTTGAGAAGGGATATCTACCTAATTGGTCTGAAGCTATTTATGTTATATGTGAAGTAAAGGAGACGAGTCCTGTGACTTATATTTTAAAAGATACAGCAGGTGAAGTGTTAGAAGGAAGCTTTTATGAAAATGAATTACAAAAAACTAAACAAGAAATATATAGAATTGAGAAAGTGATCAGAAAGAAAATAATCGATGGTGTTGAACATGGTTTAGTAAAATGGATGGGTTACAATAATAAGTTTAGCGAGTGGATACCTACTACAAATTTGCATAAATGTTACTAAGATACATAAATTCTCTTATGTTTGTAACAAATATATAGCAACGGCTGTGTTGAAGAGAGTGTAGGACGATAACGCAATACTTGACTTTATATAGTAATAAAATAAAACTGTTCGATGAGCTCAGCGAATTGCCATAAAACACGATTAAATTAGGAGGCCATTAATTAATTAAGACATTAATTTACATAAATTAAGATCTAAGTTAAGCCAGGCAATTAAGACATTAATTGACTGGCTTAGCTAATAAGTTATGACAAGTTGGGCAGATTTCGCGGATGTATTAAAGCAGATTTCGCATCATTTTGAGCATTTCTCGAACTTCGCACGTTTCATAAAAGCTTAAAGGCTTAAAGACTGCAAAAGACTGAAAAAACAGGCAAGTTTAAAAATTGATAGTTTTGTAAAATTGTCACCAAAATACTATGCAACCTTGAAATGATCTTATATATATATCACTTCATTAATTTTAAAAGCAGCATTATTAGAGTTCATAAATTTTGAAATCGTATTCGAGTATTTTAATATTGATACAGTCACATAATTCATAGTCACAAAGCGTAATTAGATCTATATTTGTATGATTAAATTTATTGCATCATTATTGAATTACAGTATTAAAACCATAATAAGACTGATCTAAGCTAAATAGTATTCCAGAAGATTGTTATTCTGATATCGCTTCCAGAGTAACAGGAAACATGACCTTGAGAGCCGCCGATCTGGTTAACTTTGATGGACATCATGATGCTCATGAATTGGACGTAAATAGCTTTGGTCTACAACTCTTTTTGTGGATATATGAAAGCGATAAAACCTCGCAGCAATCCTTGAACTCATGTCGAAAATCTAAAAAAAAGGATTCAACATTTTACTTTGTCAATGCCATGCGATTCCTGCGTATATTCCATTGTCACTATCTCCCGGAGATGATTACAAACCGCCGAGCGCGACAGGCACTAAACGCTGAAATCTTGGGATTGATGGAAAGCATATTGCTTACTATATTCAGGGTAAAGCCTTCTCTTCCGGAGGCTAAACGCTCCACGCTATTGGAGATATTTCTCGGAAATGCTTCTACAACATATTTAACAGTGAAAAGACCTAATATGATTGCATACACATTTCCGCAAAGACTTCTCGCACAGATCAACTTTAACCAGAATGATTGGTACACTGAAAAAAATGCAGCCAAAATGGCAAAATTTCAACCCAGTTCTGTTTGTCCTAGTCTGCTAATTTACCTTTGCGAAAAACTAGTATACAAATTTGACAATCATCTTCAAGTTTATTGTGGTGCACACCATAGAGAAGCTATCGACCTTATACGTTAGTAGTTGTTAAACAGTTTTACAGATAAGGAGACCTGTCTGATTAATTGCGCGGATTAGTTAAACACTACAATACAAAATTGTTAAGAATCATATATAAGAGATGTAGGACTATAATTACACATTCAGTCATTATGACATTTAAAAATATTGATTAGTATAATATGATTAAAACATACATTTCTATAATAACAGTTTAAAGTGGTACGCTGTTGCGCCTTTACTATAATATGATATTTTTGAAATCGATATGTAAAATCCGTACGATACTATATTAAATTTTAAAGTCGGTATAGGAATCAGAGATTAACGTAGTATATTGTACAGATTGACGCTACCGATTGAAAATTCTTAGTGTTATGTGTTACGTGAAATACTCTTAGTTGTAATATGAAGACTAAACAAAACAACCCCCCAGTAGTATAGTAAACAGTGATTATCGTACTAGCAACATTACCTTAGAGTTCACAGTAAAAATATATAGTACATATCTTGAATGCTGTGTTATTAAAGTAACAATTTTGATTATATGTATTTCCGCGGGAAATATAATACGAAATTTAAGCGATGATTATTTTTTAAATATAAGTATATTATTATTCCTAAACACTGTTATTCATTATAACAGTAAAAATGTTCATTAGAAACGCTTAAAAAGTAGTGTCTTGCATTATGATTATGTATGTTTATAATGAAAGCGTTTAGCTGGAAACCCCCCTACGGAGTAGATATATGGGAACCACGATGGAAAACTTTTTCAAAAACATAATTTTAGATGAAAAAACACGCTTTGTGCTTTCAAAGGCTCAGCCTCATTTATAGTAGTCAATATTCTAAGAAACAAAATATAGTAGATAATGTGTAAAAAATGTCTTTTTGAAGAGACAAAACATGGTTTTGAAAAAGTTGTCTACTATCTCATTTATAGTAGACAATATTCTAAGAAAAAATTATAGTAGACAATGTGTAAAAAACGTGTTTTTGAAGAGACAAAATGTGTTTTTTTCATCTAAAAACTTGGTTTTGAAAAAGTTGTCTACCATGGCTCCCATATATCTACTGTGACCAGATGAATCTGAATCAGTGAATAGTTTTCATTTTAGAATATAACAAGTTAAAACATAAAAATGTAACCAATTTTAAACAAATATTCGAAGACAATCAAAATTATATGACCCAATCAAAACGGCCCCGACAAATAAGACCTTACTATTAATTTTAATTCTTAGATTTAGGATTCGGGTTAAGGTTAGGATTGAAGCAAGGGTTAGCGCTATCATTAGGTTAAGTTTAGGGTTAGCGTTATTGAATGAATTAAGGGCCATTTTATCAGGGTACCCCAAAGCAACACCGCTATAGTTTCAAACATTTACAAAAATCGTACAATATTTAAACACACGAATATCTTCTACAATTCTAAATGTACAGAAAATTAATACTTTTTAGAGATCTTGAAATATAAATTGAAAGTTTTAGAGTTTTCTTTGTATCGTTTTTAAATGATCCTGCACATTGTCCAGTAGCAATAAACTGTCAAAATAAAAACAACATTTTAAAGTAATCTCAGCTACATTTATCTATAAAAAATATAACATTAAAAAGCCAAGTCAAGTTTGTAGTCAAATTATATTACATTACTTAAATTAAATATTTTTATTTAATGTAATTTAAATACGCCTTAAATTATATATATTTATTGACTGGACAATATTTTCATTTAATACTGAAAAAATGATTTAAGCAAAATTATACGAAATATACATGAAACTATTATGACTTGTATCTTTTAAAATAAAATAATTAATATAATTAAACGTTTAAAATCAATCAAACCTTCTTTCAGCTGATTCTGCTCTACAAAAAATAAAGTTAATATAAATTATATTAAATTATAATTATATTATTTATAAATTATATATTAATATAATATTAATATTATAAATTAATAAAATTAATATATACTAGAATAAAAGTCTGCATAAAAATTAGTTATATTATATAGATGTATATTTTGATATTCAATATCGAAACTAGTTGGTAAAGTAGTAAAGTGTCAGTCTCAGAACGCACAGGTCTTGGATTCAAAACACGAGTCATGCTGCATAATACTGACATGCTGCACCTTTTATCAAAGTATCCCTTATTCAACAGTTACATCAGCGACGTTATTTATAAACTGTAATTAAAACGTTATGCTTAAATTAAGTTGAATTTAAGAAGAAAAGTAAAAAATTGAAATTTCGCTTAAATTTGAGGTTTGGAAAATGATTCAAGTTCAGTTTTCAGTGTTTATGACAAGATTAAGGAATAATACTGACTTGCTGCAAATATATTAAAATGTAAATCACAAAATAAAGACAGAAACTTACTGGAATTGTAAATGAGAAACAAGTAAGCCCATTCTTTTTAAAGTCTAAAACAACGCCACATTTCAATTGAATTACAATCGATTTAAAAGTAATTCGTAAATTGATTGCGGCTACAAAACAATTCTTGTTGCACCCTTTAGCGAGACGCTTAATTTAGCAACTCTAGTTTAATATTAATTCAACTAGTTTTCATAGTTTTACAATGCAGGCAAATTGATGATCAAAATTTGTAATAAATTCATCTTATTTATATAAAATATTATTTAAGTAAAAAGCTAAAGTTTTATTTACCGTAGATGAGTTCTCAATGGCAAGCTCGAGACTTGAAAAATTCTTCGCTGATTTCTCAAGAAGCTAAAAAATTGCAAAAATAAATTTTCTTATTAAGAATTTTTTTTAAGGCATAATTGTAATATAAAGTAATATTAGATGTAATATTAGATCTATAATATAACCTAGTATAGATCTAATATTGCGTTAATTATACCGTAATTTATACGTTGATACAGCGTAATGTAAGTATTGCAAATGAAAATTTACTAAATATTGTAATACTAGCTGCAAGGCATCATTCTTATATAGTAAATCTAGAAAGAAGGTGAGTGGGGGGGGGGGGGGGGTTCAAAATCCTAAAAAATATGCACCCTATTGCATTTAATCTAAATTTTTCGGGTGGTAAACTTATAAAAAAAAACATAACATCTCAAATTTCATAAACTACTCAATCAAAAATCTTAACAAACGTTAAAAAATATTAAACAAATTCTACACGAAAGAAAAAGCTCTCCCCCATTGTAAACAAGTCCCCCCCCCCCATTAGGGCCCCCTGTTCGTACCTCGTTAGATTTTGATCCCCGTAGAATCTGTCTAGTGAGGGAGGCGAGATCGTTCATATTCAGCGCGACCTTCTCCGTCAGTCGGGCCTTCGTCTCCTGGTTCCATCCGCTGGACTGAGACGTAGACATTTAAAATTTATCTAATTCTATCTTTTTAATTATTTATTTCTATATTTTTATTCGTTTATTTACCATTGATTATTTGTTTATTACAAGAACGAGACGAATTTTTTAAACCGGGGGGGGGGGGGGGGTGAAGTCATTTCAGTTTTCAGATGGGGGAGTCATTTCTTTCCAACCCCCGTCTCTCTAAAAATTGATTAAAACTTACATAGCTTTTTCAATCCATGATATATTTATTCAGAAAAAATATATAATTTCAACAGTAGGTTCGTGAGAAGAGGCTGCAGCCCAAAGTTATGTTGGGCTGCGACAGATATAATTTGAATTAGGGTAGAGTTTAGGACAAGGTTAGATTAGAATTAGGGTTATGTTTAGGGTAGGGATGAATTAGAATTATGGTTCAATTATTCATTTTCTTTAATTTTTCCCTATTTAAATCGCTATTTAATTTGCGAAGTCAAAAATAGACAAAGCATGTATTCATATGAGATGGAACAATTTAATTCAAATTTCACTAAAAGCCACAACAATTTTAAAGAACTAAATTGCTTCAAGATTTAGTATTTGGTCTAAATCTAGAAAAAAAAGCCTGCAAATTATTTGTCCGATTAACCAAATATACAAAACATGTTGAATAAAGTTCACAATTTTTACAACATGAAATATTTTAACGTAAAATATTAGAATGCAGATATGAATGATATACAGTACATATTATACTAGACAACAAAATATATACATGTAAATTTAACTAATTGTTAACAAGTTTGTAGCTATAATCAATGAAGATAGTCATATATGTATATATGTACAAGAGTTATGATATAATCATTATGCTCATATTGATTTGTCAATCAATCAATTAACCAACCAATCAATCAATCCTTCAATCATCAAGTAATTAAATCAATCAGTCAGTTAATAAATCAATCATTAAATCGAACAATCAATCAATCATACAATCAAATAATCAGAAATGAAATAAGAATGAATATAAAATGACCTACACAATATTAACAATAATGTCAATGATAGAATGAAGATCTGTCATTCAATTACATATCTATACAAAGTATGCAAACATAATTTTACTATGACGATAAATAACATTATTTACACGTAATATTCAACTTCATTTAACAGTTAATGTCACATCAGCACAATATTGAAAATAATCACCAATATTGTAAACAATTGCAAAGTACACAATTGACATAGCAGCTTCAAATAACTAAGTTATAATTTTAAATCAATGCTATCATCAATATTATCATCTTCAACCATCATTGTAAATAACATCAATCACCACTAACATCCATCCCTCTCCATCCATCCATCCTTTTCTATCCATCACTCTACATCATCATCGTCATCACTCCCGCTCCCTTCCCCGCTCTCCCCCACACTCCTCCTCCTTGCTCTCTTAACCGGCCGCTCAAACTCGCTCTCGTCACTCGCTGACGTCAACCTAGGCCTCTGCGCAACACTCCAAAACACCCTCTTCCCTCCCCCCTCCCCTTCCACCTCCCTCCCCCCCAGCTCATTTGAGCGCAGTAGCCAACTGAGATTATTAACGAGAAAATCGTGCAGGCCCGGTGGTAATGCTAAGGCTTTGGTGACGTCCAAGTGCGGTGGGATGGATTGACGCAGTGTCGTGCAACAGAGGAACTCTAAGGACGTGACGTAACTGCAAGCGCGGATGAGTCGCATGCCTGTGCGCGCTGCCGTGGATGACACCATAGGGTAGAGGGTCTTACCACGAAGGCCTGTTAGTACTACGCCTGGAAGAATTAACGTCACATCAGCACAGTGTGTGAGATATATTGGACATTATAGGGGTTAATATATAGGATATTATCTAGACAGTCTAGACTCTATCTAGCCTCTGTCTAGACTCTGTCTAGACTTTGTCTAGACTGTCTAGACTCTGTCTAGACTAGACTCTGTCTAGACTGTCTAGACTCTGTCTAGACTGTCTAGACTACAATTAACTTTTCAATTAACTTACCTAGTGGTCGCCTGTTTTTATAGAAAGATAGTGTCCCCTGCCAAGTGTCTAGATGCATGCCAATTATACTTCCCTGTCCAAATCTGGCGCACCCTGCATCCGTCAACTTCCCCTTATGCTGGGTTTTCCCGTAGTATGATAATCCCCAGCTATTTTTATCTCTGCCCAAAATGCTGCAAAAATTATATCGATTGGAGTCTAAATCGACATCTTCTGTACCTACGCCTACCATCTGAAATTGAAAAAATATGGTTGGCGGTTTGGAAATATTCAGATTTATTTAAAATATTAGGAATTAATTACTTTAAATAACAAAATTGTGAAGAGATTTAGTTCCTACTGAAAATTCTCGGCAATACTGAGGCATGGGGTTTAAATCCAAGCGAGTAATAAATTGACAACTTGCTGCACCAGTACAAAGTTCAAATTGACAGCTACGTCGTCGACATCGTTCGTATAACACAATAAGACCTTAATAAACATTAAATAGTTAAATAAATCCATTCAATACCATATCAGTTCCATAGACAGGCGTCGTCATCTTAATCTCCCAGAAATACTGTCTGTCCGTCATAGCGACATTGCCTCGCGCCGCCGCGGTACCACTGCTGTAATTAGTGTGAAAGCGCGCATCACGGCCCTCACGCTGAATCTCACACGCGGCAGATTTCACGTCAGCGTCCCACGTCCAGTCAAAAAACGCTAACAAAAAGAGATAACGGTTATTTATTTAAGTTTAAGTTTAAAAAAGCTATGAAATAAACAACGTTTCAAAAGGGTTGCATGAAATGCATATCAATATTAAACAGTTAAATTTGATTAACTGCTTCATATTGAATGCATAAAATGCAATTAATAAAATGCACGACAAAGTGTACAAAAACAACTAAACTGCAATAAACTGAACTAAAGTAAACTGTACTAAACTGCAGAAAACTGTACTGAACTGATCTGTACTGAACTGTACTGAACTGATCTGTACTGAACTGAACTCTACTGAACTCTACTGAATTGTACTAAACTGTAATGATTATACTTCTATCACGTATAGGACATGCAGAAATTAACCTATTCTAAACATTTAACATCAAAGTAAAAACTTCCTTCCTACCCGTCTCATCCTCCCCACATGTACACTGCAGGTCCCTACTTTGTGACTGCTGGGGGCACCTACAGAAAGACTCCCCCTGGACCGCACCGGGTACCGTCACTGGCCTCGAGCCCCCCTGAGGGGGTCCCGACACCCTCGCTTCCTCAGGCCCCCTTACTGAGGCCACCACCCTAGTGGTTTCTATTTCATTTGATACCTCCCCGGGGTCGATTTCAGATCGAAGAACAACATCACCCGAATGTGGTTGATTAGAGGAACTGGTGGTATTCGACGCCTGGGGGATCAACCTGAGGTTCGCTCGGAGCCGGAAGTAGTTTGAGGAGGGCCGAAAGGCGCGTGGGCGGAGGGAACGTCGGCGGGGGTGTAGAGAGATATTGTTTGATGGGCTGGGAGTATCGGGGTTTAAATCTCGTGATGTGGATGGCCGGGGGGCGAAGGGGTCTGGAGAAAGAGAGGATGTTTCAGGGTTTTCTGTGGGGTTCAGTCCAGCAAGTCGTCGCGACTTTCGCGTTTCAGAAACGTGAACGTTTTCTCTTTTCATGATTAATGTTTTTCTCTTCATAGGCGCTGAAATAATGCGGAATTTTGGTAGAAAATAAATTTTAGGACAGAAGATAATATATAGATAAATAATGTCAATTTATGCCACAGTCATTTATACTAATAACTTTCTACGCCATAATTAAATACTCAAATCCTATATTTCATTTCCAATTTTAGGATCACGGTAGATTTCTTAGTTCTTGACCAGGCCGCGATTTATTCAACTTGTCGGGTCAGATTTTATGCAGAATCAATTTTTATTAACATTTAATAATAATGACGTTATCATATAAAGGCAGCAAATTTGTTGCACACATTATAATTATGCAAATTCACGTTAAAATTAAACGTTTAATAATATTCCCTCGTGGCCCTAACTTACCTAATTGATCATTTAAGTCAGAAAAATGACAAAAAATAAAAAATAAATAAAAATATTTAATTAATTGTCTGTCTGGGTATTTTTTATCAATCTTTGATCGACATCATCATCTTCATCATCATTATTATCATCATCATTATTATCATCATCATTATTATCATCATCATCTTAACAGTCATCAATAGAATCATCTTCATTGTCGTAATATGCGATTAAAGCTAAGAAAATCGATCAAAAACTACAAATACCAAGCAAAATACGACCCAAGTAATTGATTTGTACTTAATTAGGATTTACTCAACGTAATTAGCCAACTTATAGCGAAATAAAATTTAAATATTATATTTGAATTGTATAATAATAAAATAGTATTTCAATTTTAATTTGCTCTCAATCTTCATCAAAAGCGTATTAATTTGTAATATACTCCCCCCCCCCTTTCTATTTTTACGTAACCAGAATTTTTTTATTTAGTACACTTTTTGGTTTAATTTCGCCTTAAATATTTTGTAATTGGATGGTTAGGGGGGGGGGTTAGGGTTCAACTTATTGCATAAACATTTCTTCACGGCCCTCCCCCTAAAAAAAATTTATTGACTCCCCCGCAACTAAAAAAAATCACAACCCTCAAATCACAACGCACAAATCACAGTAAAGGCAATTAAATAAATAATGTAAAAAAATAATTTTGCAAATTGATTTTTCTTTTATGCAAAATTAAAAAATCTGACGTAAATGCAAAATGGACGTAACGAAAAATAACGTGACGACATTTATTTTACGTGACGTCATATTAAGTTAACGTTAACGTAATGTTAATAGTATTAGGGGAGCAGAATTTTGATTCTGCGGACAGTTTGATTTGAGATGTTTTTAACCGACCAATCGCAACGCAATATATTTTTATCCAGCGAATAAGGATTCTTAAATTTTACAGGTATGAGAAAATTTCGAATTAAGTAATGGTATTGTTGAGTTTTAATTAAACGAAGTGTCTGCAAAATAAAAATGTTGAAATACAATTACAATTGAATATAGCAGTGAAAATCTGTCGATACTTTCAATGGCGCAATCAATTTGAGGATAGGGGGGGGGGACTGCAGAAAGAGTTTAAACTATTGGACCTTTGCTAGATTTTGACATTTTATGAGTCAGTTTGTAAGTTAGGCAATCCAGGCATAAAAACTAACTTTATTACATCTATAAATTTCAATTCATCTATATGTGCAACATTTGTATATTGTTTTTCTGTTACGATGTTTAATATTTGCATATTTATTAAATTCTAGTTTTGACTAGATTCAAAATGAAGCCGGACCAGGAACGCATCTCAAACGTCGTCACTGACACTATCGTCAAACTTTGCCGCTCTGGTCTGGACTTCCTTGTTGATCTCCGCATTCAAGGCACTCTTGCCATCTTGGTAGATGGCAAGGATATCTTTGCCATTCACTTCGATGAAGTTGCCGCTAAAACTGATGATAAAAAATCCCCCGTGATTGAAAACGACTGTCTGTTGATTAATGCTGATTTAGATAACGACGATTTCAATGATTTGATTAATATTGACGGGGGTGATGTTGATGATATTGTTGAAATTTTACCCCCATTTAACACCAGAAGGGGGTCGCAAAATTTTACTCATTTACGTGGAGAGGCTGATAGAAATAATTTAATGCTGAATAAACGTCGGATTAGTCAAGCAAGCTCATGTCAATCAAATCTGGAAGCCCCGCCTCCACGCGGTGGTTTATCCAATCAAATGAATCGGGCGACTCCCCCGAAAGTTGGCTCTATCCAGAGACCGGGGTCACGAAATTTACAGCCCGAGACCCCATTAAAAGGGACTCAGATTACCCCGAATAGAATTAACCAGGGTAGAATTAATCGGGGCACTCCTAATTCGACGAATCAGACAAGAATAAATCAAGCCACGCCCCCTACTGCAGAAACTAAACGAGTTTGCGATTCCGTGATTGATGTCGATTGTGTGAATGAGAGAGAGAGTGAAAATAGATGCAATTCCACCTGTTCTAACCCATGCAGTCAGATAAATAACGATCACAGGCTGGTGGGAAGGCCTATACAGCGTACAGCGGGGGAGAACATGCAGAAAAGGAATGAAAATTCGAGAAGGGGGTTGTTTAATGAGAGAGGGGAGAAATTAGGTGGGAATTCAGGGTGTGTGTCCCTAGCAGGGGGGTTGATAAATAATTCAAAATGTTCAGCTAAGGGGGGTGCGAGATGCATAGATGAATTCCAAAAAATTGATTTAACTGATGATGCGTCCGAAAGTAGAAAACGTTTTGATTCTAATCAGTGTTTAAACAGTAGAGATGAAAAAGATCAAAAAGTTGAAAAAGATCAGAAAGATCAAAAAGATCTAAATTATCAAAAAGATGAAAACGAAAGCAAGATGATTCAAAATGTAAAAAGTTACGACGAAAAATTTAAGATTTTACGGAGTAAAATCTTAAATTTTGATGATAAAAGTACATTTAATTCGTCTCGTTTAAATTCTGACGGAAATTTAACTACGGAAATGTTTTCGGGGAAAAGTAAAGGGGAAGTTAAAGATGGGAATAGGGGGACGGAGGTGGGGAGAGGTGTGGGGGAATGTGGGAAGGGAATGGATGAAGTGACGGATTTATCCGTACATTCCGTGGATAGATACGCGGATTTATCGATGGATCTTCCGGTGGATATGAGTAATAAGAGTGTGGATGAGAGCGGAATAAAAAGTAAACAGTCTGTGGATTTAGGTAAGCGGAATTTAGATTTATAGTGGAATTTAGATTTATAACGCGTTAAACTTAAGATGATATTAATACAATTATTCTGTTAAATTTATTAAACTTTATAAAACTATAAGATCATAAAATTATTATTTTGTAAAAGTTAAACTTGTAATTAAACTGTAATTAAATTAAATATTGTAATTTAAATGTAATTAAGCTCTTAATCGTAATATCTATTATTTACCACATTTCAGTATCAACTACCAGTATCAATGATAACCCTAATCCTGACCCCCCGCCCGTTCTAACTCTTGAAACAAACACAACCGACCCCCCCGCAAATACCGGTTTACAAATATCTACCGATCTGTCAGGTAATAATATGACTGTCCTTCTGTCCAACCACTCCATTCTTTCTACCGATTATTCTAACCTCGCGTTTCCGAGGCAGACCTTTTTTTACACCGAAAACATTAGCTCATGTCAGAATATCGTAAGCGAAAACGATGCTTGCCAAAATGTGGCAAATTTGGACAGTCTTTGCCAAAATGGTAGGAATTGTAGCGGATTTAGTACCGGAAATGTGGCAGGATTTGGCTGTGATAATGCGGCAATAAGTAGCCAGAATTGCCAGACGGGTATAGCAAGATCTGGAGAGATTGGTGTGGCGGGTGAATGTCCCGGTGTGGCTGCATGTGTTGGGAGAGAGAAGTCAGATGCGGTTAAAGCGGCTGAATGTGACAGAGTGGCAGTTAAGACTGAGCCGGATGTTTATGTAGATGTGGCTGAAGATAGCTTGAGTGTAAGTTTTGTCAATTTATGCATTTTCCTATTCATTTTTTTCAATTTTTTTCTTCTAGTTATGAACTACTTCTGAAAGGAATAAAATAGAAAACTTAATAGCTTACTCCAGTGTAACTTTTGTATGACATTTAATTTACGGGACTTTTTTCAATTTACGATATTTAGCTGTTTGTCTGTTTATCTGTCTGTTTGTCTGTCTGTCTGTCTCCCTCTGTCTGTGTCTGTATTGTTTAACTGTAAATCTCTTTGCAAGCTACATTCAAATTTTCACTAAAAACGTCTTTTTAAAACTTCTTTAAAATTTCATTCCAAGGTCTTTTTTTAACCCATTTCCCCCCCCCAGGTGAGTACCAGACGTAAGCTCCTTCGTACCGAACGCCTCGCTATCGACACCGCCCCTTACCTCACGCCATTTGCCTGCCGCGTGCCCGGATGTGTGGCTCGTTTTGCCGAAAAATGCCGCCTGTCCACCCACTACATGGTGTTTCATTCAAAGGATATCCACATGGAGGATTTTGATAACGACGGGGCATCAAGGATTTCTAGTTCCGGATCACAGAGCGAGTTCGAAAACGGATTGGATAGTATAGGAAATGTATCGAACGAAGACGATAGTAGTGTTCGAAGTAGCGATATGATAGTATCTAACGTTCGGGGGAGTGATGCGTTGGTATTTAAAAGTCATGACATATCAAATGATGGGGTGGTAGGGAGGAAGAGGAAAAGAGATACATTTGTATCTGGTAGGAATGTATCGACATGCGATACGCTAGTATCTAATTGTAGTGTTGTATCTAGCGGGAGAAGAAGTATCAAGAATGTATCAAAGGCGGAGAGAAAGTTTGATACAGTTGGTAGAAGTACCGCGACAGTATCTAACGGTAGCAAGAACGTGTCAATATCTAATAGCGAGATTCATGTCAATACATCGCGAAATAGCGTCAATACAAACGCTGCTGCTTCAGTAAGCGATCACGGTATGCCTTTACTGAATGACTGCGGCGACGCTTATTTAGACTTTAGTAGCGCTAGAGGTCTAACTAATGCAACTGGTAGTGCGCAGGGGATTAAGTTTGACGCTACAGAGGATTCGGAAGAGCGATTGCATAGAGCGACATCGAGACGTTGTAGTACTAGCGGGAGGCTGCTGCGTTCAACGACGCGATATAATAACTGCGCTGAATAACTACAGCGAGAGATGGCTAATTTTTTATTTGAATCCCCAAGTGGCTGCGCTGTATTGAATGTTGTTAATTAAAATTTAGATGAAAATGATGTTTTTTGTTTTAATAGTTGATGGAAATTTAAAAGTGTTGATGATTTGACATGATAAGTTTTAAATTAGGTATTTTATTAAATTAGGTATTTTATTATTATTTTATTTTTATTTAGCTTCTCGCTAAAGGATGCAACTAGTTATACGGGATTCGAACCTGAGATGTTTGGTTTAAGAGTTTGGCGCTTTAATTAGTTCACCACAAGTTTGCTGATCATTTTTTTTACAGTTTAATATTTTTACAGTTTAATATTATACGTTTATTTACGATATAATTAATTATAATCGCTTTGTGTTCAAAAGTATTTTGCCACTTTTTTTTGGCGAGTATTTTTTATATAAATCGGTCTT
The DNA here is from genome assembly GCA_034700105.1 of Oconnorella tubifera. NCBI lineage: Eukaryota > Metazoa > Annelida > Clitellata > Enchytraeida > Enchytraeidae > Oconnorella > Oconnorella tubifera. The sequence continues at coordinate 16,692 of JAQIXG010000365.1, forward strand.
TCCGTTTATCTTCCAGGAAAATTTGCATTTTTTTATAGGGGTGAGGGTATGGGTGAAATAACCCTTGAAGTCTAGAAAAAAATAGTACTTTGAACATTTTTGGTAATTAATTTGTTTGATTTTGGCAGTATTTTGCAGTTTTGTGTTTACTTCCAAATTATGTATTTTACATTTTGCATGTTTTAGTAATTATTATTTTTGTTCAAAGGAATTGAATTTTGCGTAAATATTGTACTTTAACGTTGTTACTTGTAAACGCATTTTTATTTGAGAATAAATTCAACTTTATTCACACCTGCCCCTTCATTCATATAGAAAAATTATATACTTCGTTGCATTAAAAATTAAACGTTCACTCATCACTTTTTTTGACGTACCCAGTTCATAGCTGAAATTTTGTGCTGATGTGACGTTGAGAAGCAGATAGTCTTGATGATAGTCTTGATGCATGTTTATCGCATTATATTTGTATGTGGCTTAAGTTGAAATAGTGAATTAAAGCTTAATTGCTGATGTATAAATTTGATGGTGTACTTTAAATATCTCTTCAATTTTGTCAAATTTGCATGTATTATCGTAGTATACATTTATGTGAAAATAGTACTGTAAATTTATTCGCATCAAACTTTATTTACATCTTTACTAATTGTGCCAAATTACTGTTGTTTAATAGCGGTTAAATTTCTGGACTTGTAAATTTCCATTGCGCGAATTTTAAAGCCATAGATGGACTTTAAAATGTTTTTTGCATCGCGTAATTTTTTTAGTTTAATATTCACGGCGTGATATTTGCAATTTTAAAATATTATCCGTCAAAATTGCGTTGATAAATCTACCCGGGTTATTAATTTTTAGGGTTTGGGTTAGAGTTAGGATTGAAGTTAGGGTTAATGCTAGGGTTAAGTTTAGCACTAGTTAAGGTTAAATAAATTGACAAGGATATTTTTTCGGGTGAATATATTTGGGGTCGTTTTGTCGGGTTATAACCATTTTCAGATGTTATAAAGTGAAGAAAACTAATTTTGAAAAATTTTTGGTTGATTTCTACAGTTGAAAATGATTCAGAATTTCTGTTTTTGCCGCGATTTGTATCATTCGATAAATTCATATCATTTTTTTCTCAACATTTAGTCGAGAATTTTTGTTTAATAAATTCTACGGTGTTCAGTTTTGTTTTTTCCTTATGGACTAAATCAAACATTTTAGAGTAGAGTATTAATTTAAGTATTGACTGAGATTACATACTGTTTGATATTGATATTGATATTGATTGATGTTGTAAATTGATTGTAATCAATCAATTGATTGATTGGTGTTGATTAATTATATCAGTTAAGTTCTTTTGAATCTTTCAGATATTTTATATATGCAGTTATTAAATATAACTTAATAATTCTGTTATTTTGCAAATAGTTTTACGGTATTTAAATTTTAATCCATCACACCCCCCAACCCCCATCCATCCAAAATTGTTACTGAAATATCTGATGATTTTCTGTGTCCATTATTCAAAATTAAAAATCTTTGGCATCAATTTTTTAATAATTTAAGATCATTTTGCCTTTTTGAAATAATTTTGACGATATCTCTAATAAGTATTTTTTTGATTGCTTTTATGGCGGTGGATTGTAAGTCTCTTCCCCATCCCCCCCTTACCTAGATCTGTCGTTTAATAGATATGTAATTAATACGTTTCATTAATGATTTATACTTTAATTTGTATTATTCGACGAGTAGTCTAGTATTAACGGGTATACATAAACTCTGTGTTGAAATAAAACTTTTAGTTTTGTCTTCATTCGCTAGTCCTTTTTTTTGTTTGTTTTAAAATAATCCTGAATCAGTTCGTGAGAGAATTTGTAAAAAGCAGAGTCAATTTCGTACTTTTATTTAATTTCTGCACTTTTTGTCAGGGCGGGGTCCAAACGGAGCGGTGAATATTTTTTTATATCTCTGGGGCTCAATATGCAGATGATCCCCTAAACTAATAAAATTACGATTTTGCTGATTTTGCTAATTGTGGTTAAAAAGGTAGTCTCAAATTTTGTCAGAAATTAGGCGTCTTTGATGCAATAATATTTTTTGTGTGAAATTTCAGGGGGCGCCACCGGGGCTGTACAAGGGGCCTAAAACTTTGCCTCTGACACTTAGACAACAACTTTGTCATCATCATGGAGTTTTTATTTTGTTCGAATAGTGATATCATATAATTGAATGCATTTCGAGCTGATGTGACGTTAAGTAAGAATATAGATACTAGTCTATAGTTTCTGATATTATTCTATAGTCTCTCTTTCGTTGATATAATGAGAGTCTCGACTGAATCGAAACACAAAGCGATTGCTACCATTAAATATCTTCGTTCGTTTTAAAATATCTCGTCTAATTTAAGAGCTTAGATTATATTTAATGATTATTAGATATATTACAGTTTTATATAAAAAAAATACTCAAATACTGGATAATAAATAGTTTATTATGATTACAACAAATCCAGCGTTAAACAATTGCTATAAATCGGATTATTTTTCGGATTATATATCTACACATTAAACATTTAGTTTAATAATAGTTTTACTGCCTTAAAAATAGCAAAATACTCAGATAATAAATAGTTTATTATATAGGTTATAATTTGTAACGGTTTAAGTTTGAACGGTTTAAGCTCACTCGATAGAAAACATAGTTTCATGAATAGATTCGATGGACGAAAATGTAATTCTATTAACACAGAGCGCAGTAACTACATTTTACGATATTCAAAACGTCTTAGATCTTATTTTAATTCTAATAATTAATTGTAAATGTCCTAATGGATTAGAGGACTATGCTCAGTTTTAAAAATGAATTTTTACTCTCAATACTAAATAAATATTGACAGCACGAAAATACTTTTACGCACGAAATTACTTTGTAATATAACGTCATGTAATGTGTCGTAATGTAATGTAACGTAATGTAATGTGAAGATTGTTGAAATAATTCTAATAAAAAGATAATGCTTCACAGTTCAACATCTTTACTTTGCCTTGGTCTAACGACCCTTTTCACGCTATCAAGACTAGTTAAAGGTACGTAATACTCTTTTATATTATTATTAAGAATAAAATAGAAATCAAAATAAAAGAGAAGCATACAAATTTGTTAATCCTAAATTTAAATATTAAGAGTAACTTATTAAGGGGAAATGAAATGTGTGTTGCATTGTCGTTTCATCAGTCATTTATAATTGGAGAGCAAGCTTTTCTGAAAATAATGTCGTAACAAGCTTTAATTTGCTAAATTATATTTAACTGAACAAATTATATTCAAGTTCAGTAACTGATGCTAAAAATTAAAAAATCTCTTTGTTAAATTTTCTTTCTATTATATAAACTGTCTTTAACTGTTTTTGTTCTTCAATGAAATGCGTGTTGCATATTGTTTCTTTCGATATTCAAGTCAAATTAACATATTTTTATTTACACGCATACAACTTATCTACTTACGTTGGCTTATAATCTTGGAAAAGTTAGCCTCCCCCCCCCCCTCCCTGTGACGTTTATTTGATCGCTCAGCCAGCCTGTTATGGCATCACACTGGCTAAGCCTGATATGACTGTCACACTGGCTAAGGTTGTCTATACATCATTGTCTATGCTTTTCTCCGTAATCAACTGTTCATGTTTTGATAAGATTTAATCTCATAAAGAATGATTCCGTTAATAACCTTTTTGGGATCAATGACATACACACTCCCCCCACCCCCACTCCCCCACTCGGTGATCCCCCGGGGGCTGGTTGCTCCCCGCGAAGGGGAGGATGGGGATCAGTCCATTAATTGAGAGAAGTGGTCGAGTCACGATATAAGTGTCGTTTGTCTCTCTTCTCTCTGAGTCTTCTGTAATCGCATTGAGTCTGATAGACGCTGTAAATTATCTCAGATAATAATGTAAATTATCCCTGATAATAATATTATACGGAGTAGATCATTTACGAGATTATTCTGAATATTAAGGATAATATTTACGAGGAATGTATTATTACTGGATCTTGCAGTGGTATGATAAACGCATAAAAATATCGTGTGGAGGTTGATTGATAATAAATATAGGCCTAATGATGAAATCAGTGAGAATAGAATTTAATGATTATTATTCATACTTTTAATCTACAAGCTAATTGCTATTAAATTAAAACAACAAGATTCATTGTCGATTAAGTTTCGTTGTTGTGAGAATATGACATTTGACTATTACGAGAATATTATGAATATATTTTGAATATTACCAGACGTTTGACTGCTGACGATTAAGTAACCGCTTAATTGCTTAATTAGGTGAAATAATTGCTTTGAAGTTTAGATAAAATGATGTTTTAGTTGAAATAAAATATTATTCAGCTTTAAAGATGTTGTATCTTCAGAGAGATAGTTTCATATTTTGTATTTTCAAATGTTTCTTTATGTGCAGTCAGTTATTTATAAAATATCAATCGTATAGTATACGCTATCATTACAGTTTTTAATCCATAAAAACAGTAAAAGATATAATAGAATTGCTCTCAGAATCATTTGAATCTGTAGACAAAATTTTATCCCAAACCCAAAGTTTTTTGTCACAATTTTTACTTTACCTCTGCCCCCCCCTCCCACCCCCTCCCCCCTCAACTAAAACTAGCTATATAAACCCACAAGCTATTAATATCTTTATCAGATAAACGCAGTTATATTTTTTTTTAAATCTCAATCGAATCACATTTGAACGTTTACTTTTTGCCATTCATCACGCTTGAGTCTCCAGGCGATCAGTTTTCGTTTTATTTATGTTTCAAATAGATCATTCTGTGGATGTTTCGACTCTACAATATTGACTAATCTCTCAGTCTCTATGATGCGCAAAACTAAAAATCATCAATCATAAGATTTAAGTCGACTCGGGGATTATGCAAAAATTTGTAGCAGCTTTAATTTTGTACGAAATAATTGTTAGTTTAATTGCAAAGGTCTTGTTTGTTTATGGTTAGTTTTAAGATAATTTAAATTTTGACCAAAGTATAATTTACGTAACTTAAAGTAGTATATTCAGATCTTATATAACTAAGATATATAACTTAGTAGGCCTATATGTAGACGGATCATTGAATTATTAGAGATTTCATATATTTCTGATTTATTAAATAATTTAGCGAAACATGAATTTTACGATTTAATTTGACCCTCTAAAATAGAGTGTAATGTGAAAATAACCAAATATGAAATTTACATCTAAAATGTTAAATTATTCAACGACATTTATGTTACAAAAATCAACATTGGACTGAACTAATTTGCATTATATAATTCATACACTTAAAGTATTTTTCGTTGTATTTACATAGCTATTTATTTATTCGTTGTTATTATTATAACTGCATTTACTGAATTAATATCAACTCAAAAAATCGGATGCAACCACTGAGTCGATCAAGTCTATAAAAGTTGGTACAGATTTAACGATGTCATTGACACGAAACACTATGAACACTACAAATGTTATTCACACTCAAACAATTATTCAGATTTGGCAAAAAAAGCGATGTAAATATTAACAAAAATACGAAATAAAGTCATGAAAAAGTCGAGAAAAAACATAATTTTTTATAGAATTTTCTGTCAGCTGAATTTATATGAAGTCAATGAAAAAGTCTTTGCATCGAGTTTTTAAGCGATATATCTAGAGTTCATTGGATGTGTTCATTACTTGTTTGCTTGTTTGTACGTTTAATTGTCTTCTCTCGTGTCGCTCTTGGTATCTCTGCTTGTCCTCTTATCTGCCACTGTATATTTGTGTTTTCCTAGATAGAATCTTCAGTACATTGTCTCCCAAAACTAAACTAAACAACTTTACTATAATTCTAAATAATCTTTTACTAATATTCATATAAAAAGCGTATGCAAATAAAACATTGATTTCTATGCTAAGCCTTAATAAATCAATAAATTCATTTTTTATTACCAAATATCCAAATAAGTATTTATTAAATAAGGAAGAGGCATAAATTTAAAATCTCTTTTTCTCTTTTGCGAAATTTTTGTAACCACCCGCACGTATTTACTCGAAATTTTTATTCGTTTGTTCATTCATTATTTCATTCATTCATTCGTTCATTCATTGGTTTATTCATTCGTTCATTGACTCATTCATACATTCATTCATTCGTTCATTCATTCCTCCCCGCTCCGTCCATCCGCAATTCTACGATTAGGACATCTAGCGAACGCACGGCGAACCGCTTGCGGATAATCGCCGCAAGCCAGATAAACGCAATGGATTACGGTCACGTAATGCCGCAGTTTGACTCTATCTTTAAGGCTTTATTAGTTGAAATAAATTATTAAACGCTACCGGTACTTTCAGTATCTTCATTTTAGAAATGAATTGGTGATCAATTGGTTGTGTTGGATATTTTGAAAAGGGCGGACCTGATTTTTGTGTGATGGCTTTTTATTGGGTTTAGAACATTTTTCTATCAATTAAATGTATATAACAATTGAATTGTGTCTTTTTTTCGAAGAACTATAACATTACTTGAATAGTAATGAACAGAAAGTTCTAAAAGGAAAAATTCACCGACAGTTTGCTTCTTCGATGTAATTATTTAATTACTTTGTATGTCATTTATTCTTCGATGTAATTAATGTGTTTTTGATGATAAAATTACTTAAATTGAGTGAAATAATGAAACAATTGAGTGCGAAAACAGCTGAATTAAAGTATAGCACTATTTCATTATTGCTGTCTTTGTTTTCATCTTTGCTCTCTTCTGTATAGCATCTCTATCCATTCAGTGATCTGTGAAACATTTTGATTTCATTCTGTACTTCGGTCCAAATAAACAATCATAAATTATAAGAGATGACTGTATGAAAAAAATATTAGAATAATGAAACAATTGAGTGCAAAAACAGCTGAATTAAAGTATAGCTGTACGCTTTATTTCTGTATTCTTGTTACACAAAGTATTTATATTATTGTTAATATTATTTTAGAAAACTTACATTTAAAATAAAAAATATTACTTTTAAAATTACGATTTTAGAATTTTGGATAATAATTCAGTAAATTGCTTTGGTATATTACGATTAAAGTATTTTAAAGACATTTTCGATGGGGCTGATTAGTGAGTATTGGGGAGGAGGGTGATCCCCCCTTTGTTACCCTATTACCCCTCCCCTCACTTAAATGTCACAACATTTCACTGGAAATAAAAAGAAAGAGATGGTATCACTCATTAAATTGAATCAATGAAATCGATAAAATGCACTACAAGAACATTAACACAGACTTCACTTGCAAGTATAGAATATAATAACATGTTGTTATCTCGCTTCTGATTGGTTGATAAAAATAGCATCAATAAGTCAAAAAACTCTGTTGCTTGTAATATTAGGACATTTTTTTTAGAAAAAAACCAGTTGTGCGTATGAATAGAAGGAAAGGGCATGAAGAATAAGAAAGAAGCGCGCAAGAGAAAGAACGTGATCTTGACAAGAAAGTGTTGAAAGAATGAAATTGAATAAGAATAGTAACGACACGAATTAAATGATGAAATTTAATATGATTATATAATTTTTATTTATTTTTTGGTTGGTTGGTTTGTTTCACTTTTAATTTTTTGTTTATGTTTTCTAATTTATTTAAAAAATTTATTTAATGTGTATACGCTCAGTTAAATTTGATTTTAGCCGAGTATTTCATTGTTTCGCACTTAGTAAATTTGATTTTACTTGAAAAGTAAAACTTTCAACAACAACAACGATAACATATAGACGAAAATATTTATAAGTCGCATGAGAAATAAAACTGGATTCAGATCACTGATTATATTTTTCTTTGATGTAAATCTTTGATCGAATGAATTCACCCCATGGGACCACTTGGAAGATGATCTGAGGATCAATCAGTTTCTTTGAGATCAATAATAATTCCGTCAGTCAACGAAGATATCGATAATTCACGACATTTATTTAAACTCTGCGATGTCATTTGAAATTTGGGGCTTCGTGTAAAATTTCTGCGATTTTAAAGTTTAATTTTGGATAAATTGAAGGTTAAGAGGGGGTCCCTACTCCTTGCTTTTACAGTACTAGACTATAAGTAGGCTATAGTTTAGAATAACTCTACGTGCAAAATGCTTTAAATGTTAGCGCGAGATGAATATTTATATCAATGCAAACACTAGCGCATGTAAACATCAGGCATCGATTCTTTTTGCTATATAACTTGATTTCATATTTAATAATTTCTCGAATAAAAATTTACTTGTAATATATTTAGTAAATTAAATATATTGTTTAATAGGGTTACATACAGAAATAGAAATTGTTTAAAAACGATAAAAGCATGGAAAACTCAATGATATAATGAACATATATATAAAATCAAAAGAGAGAGATAAAATTATAGTAAATCAGCAGATTAATTATTAATATTAATTATTCTTTCTTATTTGTTTCATATATAGTTTTATTCTACACTTTGTTTGAATAAGCATATAATTATAAGCCCAATTACTTGTTTCATTTTGCAAATACTATGTTTCTTATGTTTCTTTTAAATAAATAAATATGTACATAAACAAATGAAATAAATAATTCTGTTTTAAATATTTGTTGTTTTTTCAGTCTGCATCGCGGGACCCAATGAGAAGCGTTTATTAAATCGCCTCCTATTGGGTGACGAGAATCGTTACAATAAACTAGAGCGACCTGTTTTCAACGAATCAGAAGCTTTGTTTGTTAGCTTCGGCTTCACTTTACAACAAATCATAGACGTTGTAAGTATTGCAGACATCTTATTACATTGAAAACATCAAAAACTTCTAATTATTTATATTTTCGCTAATAGATGCTATTTATTAGATATTAATAAATAGTAATGTCTAATATTAGATATTAGATATTTTCGTTATTATTTATTTATTATTTCTAATAGAGACTTATTTATTTTACAAAGTTATTCTTTTGCTGTCCAAAAATTATATAGTTCTTGTTTTTGAAATTGCAGTTATAATTCTATAGTTCATTTATGAATATTTTATTAATTTTGTTATTATATAGTATATATTAAAAAGTGTACTATTATCTAATTATGTAGCGTGATGAGTTATTATTAATTGAAATAATTAACTGTATTAATAGTTAGAATTTATCAATGACCGAGATTTTAATTTGTCGTCTGCAATAAATTATAATAACTTTTTTGTATTAACTTTAATTTAAACGCATAATTCCAAGCAAATATAGGTTCTAAACAAGCAATATTTGCATGATTAAAAATGAATATTATAATAGTTATATTTTAAAAATAAATATTATAATATAGTCACGTAGGCCTACAATATTGATGAATACTAAGTAGGCTTATAGATTATAAATACTATTTTATCACTGTTTATTTTGAAAAGTAAATTCCAGTGAATTTTCATAATATTCAGGAACGTTTAAGTAGCAATCAAAGAATGATTCAATTGAGCTTTTAGCTGCTTCAAAATATTTTTCCATTTTCTCGTAATACGAGTTGGCTTAGAGTACTAAGATCGATCAAGACAGTTTGACAGCAAAAATGAGACAGCGTTGGCTCAGTCAGCGGCTGTCTTATCAAATGTCGATCACTCATCACTTGCCTGGAGCGTGTGATGGACAAATATTACAACGTTGAGTTTAAAGTCAGGACGAGTGTTGAGTAGTTTCCTTAATTACAGATAAAACCTTCACAATTTTTAAAAACTATCATTTGGTTGCAACTGAGGGAGGGGGTGGGGGGTAGAAGAAGAGGGGGTGGAATAGGAGTATTTGTTTGCTAATTATTAATTTTTTTCTTTGTGTTTAATGATTTTTATGATTTTATTTGTGTTTTATTCGTAATTTTAGGACGAAAAGAATCAAATTCTGACGACAAATATTTGGCTGAATCTGGTTTGAAATCTTCTGTTTTAATTTTATTTCATCTTGTTGTCTTTTTGAAATCTGGTGATTTTTCTATTGTCTCAAATAATGAATTAGCATCTTCAAACCTGTTGAAATAACATTATAAACACGAATAATTTTAATGATTTTAATATTTATATTGTTATCTTAATATTGATAATATTAGATATCTAAGATTTGACTACTTTAAAAACCCTAATTTCAAGTCAAGAATGATGCTGCAAAACTTAATATCCATATTCCTTCCAATTCACTAAAACTCGAACCTGTAACTTCACGATTTCGAGTCAAAAAAAACCTTACACCTTGTAATAAGACAGTGTAGATTGCTTACAATTTTATATTTATATTATTTATACTATTTATAGGTTTGGAATGATTATAATTTAGCCTGGAATGAAACTGAGTACGGTGGTATTAAAAGCGTTCGTCTACCAGCTGGTCTGGTTTGGAAACCCGATATCTTAATGTATAACAGGTAGAAAAATTATATTTCATTATAAGATTTAACACTAGATGCTTCTTAAACATCTTTTCAATATATCTAGACTTCATTTCTATTTATAAATATTATCCTATATTTAGTAGTAAAATTATTTCGTAGTAGAATTGTTATTTTATATACAATATTTAACAAAGTATTCCATTTTAATTAATATAAATTAATTAACCAATTTTAGTAGTTTTTAACTCTAAAGAAAGAATCTAAAACCACCAAATTTATACTATAATCATTATAATATATACAAATTCAAGCCAATTGAACGAATTAACTGGTTCTATTTTTAGCGCCGACGAGGATATTGACAGCACATTCGCCACAAACGTCGTCGTGACGTCAGACGGGGGATGCCTCTGGGTGCCCCCCGGACTGTTTCACAGTACTTGTAAAATAGACATCACGTGGTTTCCGTTTGACGATCAACGCTGTGAGATGAAGTTCGGATCCTGGACATATGACAGCTCCGGGATAGATCTACAGTTGCAGGGGACTGGGGGGGACTTGTCCAGTTTTATATCCAATGGGGAGTGGCTGCTGATGGGTAAGACGGATTTTTATTTAGATAAACTGAAATATATTTAAAGTATTAAGTTTTATTTTGATTCAGTACGTGTTAAACACTGTGTTTGTATGGGTGGGTGGGTGTGAGTGGGTGTGTTTATGTGCATATGTGTGTCTGTGGGCGTGTGCGTGTGTGCGTACATGTGTGTGTGTTTGTGTGTGTTTGTAACTCTAATGGAAGTGGCATATTTAAAATTAATACCCCCCCCCCTGCATTGATTCTATGTGAAGTAAAAATTGCAATTTTGACATAATAAATAAACAATAAATTGAATATTGGCACTTAAATTTGTAAATAAAACGCTAATTTTTAAAGTTAAGATGAATTTTTTCTCCTGCAATAAATACTATATAACCTTGTAACTTTTGATTTACATTTGTTGCGATATAAAAATCTAATTTCTTTCGTTTTTTAATGCAACTACCAGTGAAGCCTGTAAATTTTTGTGCTATAGAATCTGATATATATTTGATTGATTCGAAAATACTTTTACGAATATCTTAAGCTGAATCTTAATGGAAAATATTTACGATCGTTTAACCGTCGAAGGATATCAGGATTGCAATATATTCAAGAATCAATGCTAGTATAGAGCAGTATATAGACCAAAAAACATAGAAAATCTGGCCTATTAACAGAGTATCTGGCTTTATTAACAGAAAATCTGGCTTATTAAAAGAAATAGTGTTGTCTATATTATATTTAAAGCTTAATGTATAGAGTTTCAAAACTAATCATATGACTGATTTAATTGATATAAATGTATTTGATCATTGATAATACGACTATTTAAGTATAGGCTCAAAACCGACAAAAAATAGCAGTCAAATTAAACAGATTTGTTTAATTTTCTGCACCCTTTACTAAAAATGCAACAAGTTAGCAAATATTTCGAGTTATACGCGACTTGAACCTATACCCATTGGTTCTCATCCTAACGCTTTATAACCATTAACCACTTATCTAACGTTCGCACTCGGTTGCTTTAAATAATCCATTAAAGCCTACACTTAGAAAACTAAATCAAATCATAAATTGAAATCCGAAGAGAAATATTTTCTTAGACAAATAAATCGAATTTAACGTTTGCTCTCTCTTTCCAATATTTCAAATTTTATTTCTTTGATGAGGAATTTGCGACAATTGGATGGAATGATGGACAGATTCAATTGCGAATCGTTACTCGAGTGAAAACTGCAGTCATTAAAATTGTACTCACTCTGGATTTCCTCTTTATTTCTAATCATTCTTAAAAGAATTATCAAACTGTCGATTCGATTTGTTTATGAAATGTCAGAATTTATCAAAACAATTCAATTTAGATTTATTATGGTATTAGTTTTATATTCTATAAGTTTTTTTTATATTCTGATTAATATAATCAAATTTTAAATCAGTTTTTTTTAATTCTGGAGAGTTACTTTAGTAAAGTATAATAAAATATTTATAGTGAATTGTCCTAAATGTTATTATCTGTTGTCACGTTATAGAGTTATTAAAACGTTATTTGTCATCACGTTATTAAAGCGTTATTTGTTATCACGTTATTAAAACGTTATTTGTTATCACGTTGTTAAAACGTTATTTGTTATCACGTTATTAAAACGTTATTTGTTATCATAACAATACAATGTTATTAAATTATTAAACATTTTTATTGACTTCTTATCACGTATATTAACAAGTTATTTATTATCACGTTATTAAAACGTTACTTGTTTTGATAACGCGATAGCAAATAACGTTTGTTATCACGTTATCTTTTTATTAAAACCTAATCTTTTATAACTTCACCGAAACGTTATTTACTTTCACGTAACTGAATCGTTGTCACGTCAGGAGTTCCTGGAGTACGCAACGTGAAGCGTTACGACTGTTGTCCGGAAGAGTACGTTGACGTAACTTTTACCGTACACATACGACGACGTACTCTGTACTACGGTTTTAACCTTATCATTCCCTGCGTTCTTATTTCATCCATGGCTCTTCTTGCTTTTACACTTCCGCCGGATGCGGGGGAAAAAATCTCACTTGGTAAGCGGTGAAAATAAAAAACATTTTAATCGATTAATGTTTTAGTTTTGAGTTAAAGAGTAGGTCAACGTTAGTTAAGCGTTAGTTAAACATGATTTTAACATGAATTAAACATTAATTAAACTGCAGTTACATATTACTTAAACATTCATTGTAATCAGATTGATAATTATATCTTGCATTATAAAGCCTTAAGTTTTTCTAGTTAAAATATACTGTGTGCAGTTAAAAATACCCCCCTTCCTCCCCAAAAAAACGTGTATCTTTAAATGCTTTATTTTTTCGTTGTTTTAATATTTAGTGTAGGGGGGACTCTGTTTGTACTCCCCCCTTTATTGCTAAAAATAGCATTCCACCCCCCCCCACCCCACCCCCACTCGCTCTTTCCTTCATAAAAATTCTGATGAATTACTGATAATCTGCCTACAATCACAGCATGCTAGGTAATGACGCTAAATTTATGACTTGTTTTTGTTCTTCAGTCATCTCTTCCACTTAGTAGTAGAGGTTGCCCCCCCCCCCACCCCCCACCAGTGTTGGAGCCCTCCCCCCGTCATTAGTCGTCGGAGCAATGACTATCTCTTATTAAGTGCTTCGTTCACATATTAAAGGATGATACAGATGGCTTTTTCAATCTGCCAACAATATTCTATTTTATATCCAATCCGGATGAGTTTTGGACGAAATCGTTAATTTGTTACTTTCCTAGCATTATGATTGGCTCAAATTTCATTTTTAAATGTTTGATCTCGGAATCTATAAATGTTACTTCAATTTTCAGTTTTATGAATTTTCTGATAATTTAACTTGAAAATGCTGCAAGTTGTCATTCTTGTCGTCTCTTATTCACCGTCTATAAATAGCAATGACAGTTTATTCGCAGTTTCGAATTTGTTTCGTCGCATAGTCTACAGGGTGTCACAAACCATTCGTAGTCTGGAGATTATAATATTTGCCGAACAATTGACCGAATAAATTAGATCTTCAGGGAGGGGGGAAGATATATTGAAATGTTTTGTTTCTGAACCAGACAGGATGAATCGAGTACATGGGATCCTTTTTTGTGAAGAGGGGGTGCCTTCGGGGTCTTTTACAAGGTCCTATCTCAATTACTCTCAAAATGTTTATCAAGATTCGTTAAAATGTTTAAATAGTCAGCATCAAAAACTAACTTAACTAAATTATTTATCAAATAATTGTTTAAAATAATATACTTAATGAAGTCTTATTTGTTATTAGATATATATGTATTTCCAATATCTATATTAGTATTATATAGACTTTATCTTCTAGTCTTTAATATTATTCGTCAAATATAAAATATTGAGCAGAACGAATAAAAGAAGATCGCCACATTCCGTACACCCCCGTCGTCCCATTCACGAATTTTTGCTAGGTCCTCTAGTGATCCTTTTAGTGAATTTTATGCTTTTTGCTTCCCGGAAATACTTAGCAGTATGCTAATTGAATGATCTGCAGAATGTGATGCATTAACTTCAGCGATTTAGTACGTAATATAAGGGAAGGAATTTATAGGTCATACATTTTATAGATCATTCAATTTATAGATCATACATTGCCGCGGTGCATTGGATGGGCAGATTATAGGGTAAAAAGGTGAAAATTAAGATGAGTTTCTTTAATATAGTTTGTTATAAATATTGATTCGAAAGAAATGTCAAAGTTTGACTATGAAAATTCAATAAAGTACAGGAGTTAACTTGAATGTATATTTGTTATAAATTTTGACGAGTTGATCATTTTGAAAACTTTTTAAACGGTGCACCAATTATAATCATGCATCTAACAGCTTATTTTATACAATTTTAATTAATAAATACTTAATTATATAAGTTAATAAATAAAATCAATAAATATTTGTATAATATTATAATATAACTACAATATTTTGAACCTTTTAATCGCAATGTAGGCCTACATTAATTAAAAACATTATACACAGAAATATCATTTAATAACTCCTGAATTAAATCCTATGTATTATTTTAAATCTGTTTAAATTATTGCTTTTCTATTCGTAAATATATAACAAAATAAAATAATTGTATCAAAAATGCAATTATTTTTCTGGTATTATACATTTTTGTATCTCAAGCAATATAGGACATTATTTCAGTTACGCAATCCCAAAAGTAGCTTCACTTATAAATCAACCGGATGTAGAAATGATTCATATTCTCGTCGGATTTAAGTAACATCCCGACGTAATAACAATGGCGGCCGGAAGTACTTCTTTCCCCTGCAGACGTAATCGTAATATAATGAATTAATAATGAAGCGAGCGCGTGTGAAAAACGCGATTGTTTAAATGTAATAAGTGGAATTTCATTCAATTTGATTTTATTACAAAATTTCATTTTATTTCTTTTTAATAAGAAATTATTAGTATTACTATTTTAAATAAAAACTTTATTTGAAATAATAAGTAGGCCTATATTATTTATAAATAAAAATAAGAATAAATAACCTAATATTAAAACTGAGGGTGGGAGGAGTTCAAAGTTCGGGGAGGGGGGTTAAGCTATCTTAATTGTTATTTATATTATTTATGTTCCATTTATTTCAAATCTTGAGTATTTTGGGGGGTTTAAAAGTAACTCAATAGTCTAAAACTAAAATTTTAATTGTATTTAGTTCATTTTAAACTTTGATAATTTCTAGGTGTAACGAAATAGTTAATCGTCGTGTTTTTTTATATTTTTTAGGTGTAACGATCCTTTTGTCGCTCACTGTGTTTCTTCTCCTCGTCGCTGAAACTATGCCCCCCACCTCAGACGCCCTCCCCCTAATTGGTTTGATTGATTTTTTATTTTTATTTTAACCCAATTTTCTCTAATTAACTATCCAACAAAACAAGAAAAAATTTAACTTTATAATTATTCTGGTTGTGATAATTTTCTTTATTTATTGTTATTTGAATCATTATATATAATCATCATCAAAATGATTTTATATCTTTTCTATAAACATTCAAAAAGTTAAAATGTTCTGGGCTTTTTATACCAATATTCCTAGTATAATAGATAATAATAGGCCTTCTATTGATAATAATAAAAACTCTACTTCTGATAAAAAAGAAGTCTATTGTTGATAATTATAAAAATAATCTCACTATTGTAGTAATATATTTATAAAATAAAAATAATGAGAGACAAAGAACGACAATAAAAGCTTGAAATTTCAGAATTTTTTTAATCTAATTTCATTATTACATTTCTATTTATTTTATAAAAATGTTTTAGTGATTTTTTTTAAATTTTATTCAGGAATGTACTTTGCATGTATAATGCTGATGTGTTCTCTATCCGTTGTATTCACTGTCCTAGTACTCAACTACCATCATCGACAGCCTGGCGTACACACTATGCCTAAATGGGTAATTTATTTACTACTTATTAATTTAACTACTAAGTTATTAAGTCTTGTTAGAGAAGAGGTTAGAGCGCTGGATTCGGATGCGATAAGTCCAGGTTCGAATCTCGGATAGCTCACTATTTCGTTAAACTGCTGCACCCTTTAGTAAGAAGCTTAAATTCATTGCTTCGTCTGAAACATCGTTCATATAATATGGTAATCCATTAGTTTAAACTTAACTAATTCAATTATTTAATAAACATAGATAATAATCTAAGTTATTAATTAATAATAAAATTCATTAACATATTAATATTAATATGCGTGTGTCTGTAGTTAACTTGACACCTCTTTCTGATTGGAGAGTATCTTTAATCTCTTCTATTACAGGTCCGTATCGGTATCTGTGATTGGCTAGCGAAACTATTCCTAGTCAGCAGGCCCGGTCACAAGCGGGATTTAGCCGCAAAACAATTTAATTCCAAAAAATCTAAACTAGTCGAAACTGAAATGTCGACGAGATCATCTAAGAGCCTCTTGACCTCTGTCTATGACCTTGAAGGGGAGGTCGAGAGAGCGAAATGGGCGGGTCAAGTCAGAGAGTGGACTTCGGAGGGTCAGGAAGTGACAACGCGGGAAAAAGCGGCCATTGATGACAGGATGACGTCACAAGTTACGTCATTGAGAAGAAATAATCAGAGATTAGCTTTCAAGAAGGTTTGATCAAATTTAAAAATTTATTTGAAATTGAATTTAAGGTATTTTAATAATTCTAGGACGTTTCGACAAAGGACGATTCGTCAACGAACTGTTCGTCTAAGACTAACCCTAACTCTAACCCTAATCCTAACTCTAATCGTCCTCTTGACGAACCTTGATTCCTTGCCGAAGAGTCCGTTGACGAATCGTCCTTTGACGAAGCGTTCGCATACAATTTTAATGATTAACAAGCATCTAAGGCTGAAAATGTAATTTTTAAAAACTCTCATAATGATTATCTTAAATTAAACATAAGTTTTTTAATTTAATTTGTGCAGAATAGCGATGCGGGGGTTGCGAGGGGTAGATGTTCAAAAAGCGCCGCGCGTTGTCTGCTGAACGATAATATGAGAAATTCAGTTTCTGAAAGTTGCTTCTGTCATCTGGCGAGTGAAAAAACGAATGAATCGGATCAGAAAAATACTCTAGCGAATAACGCGGACAATTTTAAAGGTTTTTACGATAAGTTAAAAAAAATTATATTGTAATGAGAAATATAAGTATATATTTTATGTTAATTTAATAAATATATAAGTAACTGTGTTAGTAATTAAGTATATTTTAAAACAATAAAGAATTTAAATAAATCTCAATAAATAAAAGTTAGTACATATAAAAATTTAATAACAGCTACAAAGATAGTTTAAACACCAGTTTAAACTGTTGTTTAAACTGTTGTTTAAACTGTTGTTTAAACTGTTGTTTAAACTGTTGTTTAAACTGTTGTTTAAACTGTTGTT